>CAVLEF010000243.1:0-38970 GCA_963661955.1 Leptosia nina
GGCTCGAGGACGTCGTCTGCGAACGAAATACGAGCACAAAAAATCAGAGCTTTCCTTCTATTTTGTTTCATATTTTCCGATTGCGTCGCGAGACCCGATTTCGAGGCGACTCAGTCGATAACAAAAAAGACGTCTTCGCTCTCGAAACCGGAGCACGTAACGAAACTAAGCGCGACCCCTCGCGCGAGCCAAATAACAAAAAGCTCCTTAAATGAAAGCTCGCTTTTGCGAACCCTTAAGAATCTAGTTACTCGAACAGATCCACGGGTCCTCTCGGCCTTCTGCTTGCAGACTTTAGCCCTCGGCCGCGACGATGGGTCGTCGGGGCCCGCTGCGGTGAAGGGTTGGAGGCGAACGGCGTCGTTTGTGGCGCTGCAGCGCGTCAAACTCCGGCTGCGAGTAATCAGCATGTAAATGTTTAGTGCCTAACGCTAATCGTCGCCGCGGGGCCGCGCTCGCCGCGTTTCGACCTCTATCGCCGAGCAGAAAGGCCCACATTCCCTGGAGGTCCGTCCCTCGCCAAATGAGACCGCGTTAACTCCGATAGCGCACCCCTCTATCTTGTGTAATAAAAGTTTATGTGTAAGCTTTAATCCGGCTATGTTTAGTCGGCGCGTTACGAGGTGTTACGCTGAAAAGGAGCAAATATATAAATGTGAAGAATAAAAGCGACCGCGTCCCTGTCGTTGCGGCCCTGCGTCCGAGGCCGGAGGCTTCGAAAAGCGATTACTTCTTAGGAATTCGATAATTAAATTGTACCTTTATCAAAAAGCTCGACGTGCTACGTACAAAGGCTCTTTGTGACTCGCGTCGAGCGCATATGGAGCTAGTTTATGCCCGTATCGGGTGAATCGAATTTGACAAGCGGGACAAGCTCCCCTGATTATCGAACTCGATAAAAACTGCCTCAAAAGTCTAGTCAAAGTTGTTTGTTTTTGACTGAGTTGCGATGCGCTTCTTAGCGATTTCCATATGACGTGAGAGACGTGGGTATACTTTAAATGCCTTTTTTCCAAAGGCACCTTACGGACTTCTCCTTGAGTTCGCGGCAGTTCCGGCAAAGCTGGCTGAGCAACGCTGGTAGGATTTTTTTACATTGAACAGCGTCTCTCCTAGGGTCGCAAGGAATCTGCAGATTAAGGCGATTTTTCGATCCTCCCGATTCCACAATGCACGGAGCCCTATTGTTGTCCCGTTTGAAGTCTTCGTTAGATTTCTGCGGGCATTCTATGTACCGGCATCACAAATGTCCCGCGGTCGATCCGTGCAGCAATTCCGTGTCAGCCGAGCACTAAACGCGTGCTCGTTTAGTAGTTAACCGCTCCGGGATCTTCCCCAAATCATTAATTTTACGGCGTCGGGAGCTCGCCGTCGAACAACGCAGTTCCCTGTATATCTTTACTTGGTGACGTTTATTAAGATGTAGGGCCGAATGTTTCGTCGAAGTGCGAGAATAGACTTTAATAGCTTCATGCAACCGTTAAAGTTAGAGTCGTAAGAATTTCATCAATTTTAAATTTAGTCAGTCCTTGGGATGTCCCCGGACATATTAATGCGACACGAAACGAACGCAAAACGTGAATTTGATATGTCACGGAAGCCAAGTCCGGCCAGGTTTCCAGTATGAAACGAGACAACGGTGGATTATTTTACACCACGGTCGGTGGGATTACGTCCTTCAGCCAGTTGAGGTTAATGAGGGCGCTTCCTGCCTCGCACGGATGTGGTCGGGAACTTCTCAAATTAAATAAAATCCTTCTCGGCTCAGAGGCCTCTGCCAACTATACTTCTTCGCCCTACTAAAGACCTACTCGTGTATCGTGTTCACTCTGCCTAATGTTGGGTTAGCTAAAACCAGTGTTAAGGTTAGGGACGACGAGATAGAATTGGTCAATTTAACTGTCTTTCTGGGCATAACATTACAAAAGTACAAAGAAAATAAACTATAGAACAATGAAAGAAAGATATAATCTACTAAAAAAGAATGTGTTTCTTTACTGACGTTCGCTTTTGACAGGGTGACATATGAAATAATAATTATGCGGTCGAAAGAACGTAGGTCGGAACACGTAAAGGAAATTTCCGGAACAGAAACCATTTTCATGATAACGAACGAGATTTAGGCGGACGAGGCTAGAATACCGATCACTCTAACTTTGCGCCTCCACTAGTAGTCGATTTAAAAGGTGTACAGATCTTAGCTATAATTATTACAAACCGCTTCGCTGCGTTGCACCTCGATTAGTGCACCTCGACTACGAGACTAATAGGCCCAATAAACTGCACTGTATTATTCTCAGCTCCTCACGTCGTTAATCGAGTCCGTTTGATTATAACTTTTGGACAAATCTCAGCCAATCTATTCGAACCGCGTGTGACGTCACCCCCCCATAAGCTCACGCAAACATTTATTCACCGTTGTCAGGTGAGACAGCTTGAGCCGCTCTGAGCCACTCGCGATCCGGGCGACTGGCATTAGGTCTCTGGTTCGATATGCATTATTTTATATAAAAATATGTATATTTAAATACATAAAATTGTAAAAAAATAAATGAAAAGTATTCAGGGGTATACAAGATAGATGCGGCCCGACTTGCACATCTAAGAAATTATTTTGGGGAGTTTGGTATTGCCACTGCGACACGGGTGACAATCGCTCGTACGTAATGTCGAAACGGACTCGGCGGACAGTCTGCGATAATAACCATACACTGTAGTGCATGATGAGTCGTTTTGACATTACGTATGTATAGTCTCGATTTGAAAATCCTTTTGTTTTCTCTGAAACTGTAACTCAAAAATAAGATCACATTCCGAGTTGCAAAAAAACGCAACAAAGACGATAGGAAACGAATGTCATCGAAAAAGCTAAGCGGGAACGATAGTTATCTTTGTAGATATCCTACGAATGAGTCCCTCAGCTTTATCATCGAACGTGTCCGAGGAGCGACGTCAGTAATCGTGGCGCGTCACACATTGAGCGGAATGAACGCGCGTTCGCGCACTTTGCAACCTAACAAAGTGCCAGCTCCTAACAAAGGGTCGCGTCGCCAGTCCTCGGCGGACACGCATAAAACCGCTATACCTCTACCCTGTGACGCGGTTCGGCGTAGAAGCGCAGAAAGGAAAATAAATGAGTAAAGTTGTCTCAATAATGATCTCGTTTGCGGATGCCTCTAGCGACCGAGGTCGAGTGCTCGACCCGATTGCGAATCGTATAAATAACTGGCTCGTTCGTGAACTTAATACGAATCACATCTGAAGTGCATCGGCACCTAGGCTCATTGCTGTCGCACCGCACCTTCAGAGCCTTTTCATACTATTCGTTAGGAGAAGAGAGCTCAAAAAGTACACTGCGATTGCGAAAGAGACCTTGACCCGTCGACTGAAGCGCGAAATCGGCCGTAATGCCGCGGCGGTGGCTCGTTAGTCGGCAGCTCGTCGCCGAGCGTCGCTGCCCTCGCTGACACACAACTCCGTCGCGATGACAATTATTGCAGCGGCGAGTGCGCTTTTTTTAAATACCTCGTCCCCACTCAAAAGACATCGAATGACTCGATTCTGAGAATTTCCTTCGATGAAAGGAGCCGTCGTGCTTTAATTCGGGCGCTAAATTTATTCAATTCGACGGACATCTCGCTTCTATAGGTCCTTAAGTGAAAATCCTAATTGCAGGGTTACAGTTATATCGAGGCGAGAGAAAATTTTACTTCTTCGGTTCTATTTACGTACACGTGTGGAATAACTCTAACGTAAATTTGTGATTGTTTGACGGTGTGAAGTGATGTAAATTTTAATTCTGCTATACATACTTATAATATGTTATAGGCCTGAATCGCTTGAAGCTTTTATCGCAAATAATTTCTTTACAGAACGCTAAATACTCATCGACCGATATTCAAACTCGGAATGGACTTAGATCTATTCGGTTCGACGATCAGCATTCAGTATCACTCGTCTCGGGTGCAAAGTACAAATGAAACACGATCCGTCTATCGAGGGCGAATATTAAACGCGATTTGGCCCGCCCCAAAGGAAGCGCGCGCGACCTCGCTCTGCCGCGCTTCCGCACGCCGACGCGAGTAAATGCCCTTTAATGTTATTGCACCTGTAAGTACTCGCCGGGACTGAGCCGAGATTACGAGTGAAGCGGTAAAGTTACGCGCAGCGATCGAACTAAGATACGACTCGATCGTGATTCTTGAGTGGCCTCGATAGAGCAGAAGTCGAGCGTCGAGTCATTGACATTGCAGCCGTAAATATAGAATGCACTCGATTCACTCGCTACGATTTGGGAACTTCGCGCCTGCCGTCGTCCCCGCTGAAATGCTGTTGGTCTTAGACAACGCGAGATTAGATTATTTTGCTCAAAGCGCGAGTAGCCGACGAGCGCACGTTTTGACGCGGGTCACGAGTGACATCAATAATGAAATAGCTCCAATGAAGGAGTTCCGATGCCTATCAAAAGGGGGCCGGCGGTACGGTAGCGCGACACGAACGGTTCGAGGCCCGATAGCACCCGCGGTTTATCTTATCTGCGGACGGACGAAAGCGATCAGGTACTATTTACTACATACCGAATATTGGGACATCTTATCGATAGAGGTGCGAGGATTAAGTTCTTTGACCCTCCGTCTTATCCTGGGTCAGATCGCTTGCGTTGGCGTATTACCGTAGCGGTCGTCATCACTGCGGAAGCTACTCGAGTGTTGTTCTATGTGTTAGTACCATAAACGAACAGCGGTCTGGTTTATTCGTAAATTATTTTTTATATCTGCATATCACTCCGTAGAGGCCTGTCACCTGTGACATACGGATAACGCCCACATAGCGCGCTGCGCCACAATGTCACGCGAACTGATAAGCCCGTCCTCCGAATTGACACGTCGTCCTGCGAAGGGAAGCGAAGAATTCGTGGCTCCCGAATAAAGAAAATAATAATAACGAGGCGGGTGAGGTTTGTCCGTTTGATCCGGGTCTCGCCTGTTCGCCGTCTCCCTGTTGCGGATATGACAAAAGAATTCCAATTTGTACCTTTTAATTTTATGGCAATTCCTTCCTCTAAAGCCACATTATAGCATTTGATATTGAGCTGTTGTATGTGTCGCAGGGACTCGGTGCCGATGTAAGAGGATCGTAATGTAATAAAATGTCGTTTGAAGAAGAATTATAAAGAGTATTGTAAAGCGAACGCAAGCCGGCGTTAACCGGCTCCGAAGAATGCTCTGCTCGTCGACTCCGGCATTCGGTCGTCGCAGACGTCTCACTCACTGTTCAAAAAAATCTATAGTCCTTTAAGAAATAAAATACTAAGCGACCCTTTTCGAAAATTCATTGGACTTCTCTTAATCGGACAAAGTGCCCGTGGAGCGGCTCGACAGCGCTGAGAGCGCTCTTCGCTTGACATAGCCAGCTAGAACGATATCAATTTGCGAGCGTTGTGCGATTCATTCATGAGATCGCAAACCTTGTCTCACTCGGAAAACGTAATACAGACGAACGAATCCCGCCCGCTAGTCGCCGGCGCCTGCGCATCGATTATCGTGCGACTTCGCAGAATCTAGGAAACAAGTAATGCTTATGCGAAATCGATGTAACGTGTCGATACAAAGTAAACGCAATCAGCAAAAAGACAGGCACAGTAAGCGATATCGGATTTCGCAAGAAACGTGCCTCGCACGACGCGATGCCTCACCATTGTACCTACCTATGTGGTATTTATTTTTCAGGAAGAATACAATCCGATTTCGAATCAAAATTTCGTCCTCGCCTTCGTCGCTATGGAACACTAAGATTTAAGAAAAAAATATTATGTAGACGTTTGTAAGTTTCAGAGTATATATGACATAATTTGTTATATCGATTTCATAATGCATCAGTCAAATATAGCCCACTCCCGACGTGTGGATGCGTAAACTGGGCCCGAATGGCGTCTGCGTCGTGTAAACGTTACTCTCACTCCGAGTGAACGAGCCAAAGATAGAAGCCGTCCGACTGACACACGCTCTCCGTTGTCTCAAATTGTTCAAAGCTAGGGCTTCTCGCCTTCACGGCCAACCGAAGCTACCCCAGACCGAATTCAGTATTGTAAGCGCTGTACGGTCTCCATCGCAACACTGGTATGACAACTGCCCCGCGCCCGTCGACTCGGCGACGGATAAACGGCGAATGCAGTGCTACCACGATTCATTATGAACCCGTCAATAATTATATTATGTTGTGTTTTCTGTTTATTTTGTTTCATTATATTTCGATATATGATATGAAATGAGCCAATATGTTAATACTACGTTTATAATATGTAGCCTACATCTGTTTTCAAAACTAATTGAGTGACGCCCAGCGGGTCTCATATTTTTTACGTCGCTCTCTCCGCAATGTCGGATTGTCCTAGAGATATCTACGACATTAATGTGAGCCGGGCCTTTCAGAGGATATTGCGTAACGTGGCGAGTTATAAACGCGGCCTTATTGAATTCTCGGCGGCCTCGGAGGTTGCGCTTAAATATTTACGCGTGAAGGAATCCGGTTTGCGAAAGGACAGCCTAGTCGCCGAAGGACGCATTCGAAGACAAACACGGTGGTAAGTTGCCTAGGCGAGGGGATATCATTCTACCGATAGCCACGAGAAGGGCCGATCAGTTTGGCTCGCTTCACTTCGAAGTCTTTTACTTTGCCCTCAGCCGACGGTTGCAATACAATGAGGTGTCGCGCGACGCGATCGGTCGACGGCGAACGCTCGAGGAAGTGTGTTATATGATTTTCTTCAGCTAGCGTGTAGTGGTGTACAGTGTACGCTCTGTAGAGCACTCGGATGGGTAAAGCCTTGAGGTCGGGCGAGAGGAGTAGGTGAACCCGCACTTGACCCACAAACGACGCGCAACCGAATCCGAGAGACGTCGCACGAGCGATACCACGTTCCAGTATTCCGCTCCTTGTTACGAGTTTCAAGAACGCTGTCTCCTTTTTGTCTTATAGTAATAAACATAGTAGCACGATAAATTGTATAATGTAGCCACGTCTTAATTTCGTTTAATAAAGTGTTACGTAAGGCCGTTCGATTATAAGTTCAAACAAATAAACAGTGAGTCTGAGTCTACCGGTCACAGATTTAAAAGCCGTTTAAAGTTTAATGGCATTTTGCTTTCAGTCTGTGGATTTCCGTATGTCCGAAGCTAAAGGTTGGTCGACGGCGCATCTCGTTTAAATATCATAACCGAATGGCTTCTGGGTATTTTTACCCTCCATCTGGCCGTCTCTCCTCTGTCTAAATTAAATATAATGATGTGCAACGATGATCTTTAACGCCATTACCGTTAACTACTACTTTGAAAAAATATATTGATTTATTTACAAACAAAATAATCGCCGTCGTTTCTACTCGGTGTTTGTTACGAAGGTGTGTCGATATGAAAATGGAAAAGAAATACAGGAAACAGACCGACTAGACGAAGACCGGCCGACGAGCAAACGGCGACCCGCGGGCGCGACTATTTACTTAATAGGCGATTATTATTATCGCTGTTTGCCGAGAGCCCCCTTTCGTCCAATTAAACCGATATCCGACGCCAATTGCGCTGACTGATAAGCGATAACTAGAGCGTCGATAACTCTTCTATGTCCTCTTTAATTGTGTTCTCATTTAATAGGGATTTCCTTCTCTTAGGTGAGGTGTACGGCGAAGATTTTTACCTGAAATTTAAAACGACGCACCTGTCCTCTCGCCGAAAAAACGGACTTCTTTGTGTTCACTTCACAATTATAATATTACGCACAGATGTTCTGCACGGTTACGGCTTCGAGCCTACCTGTAGTGGCAAACTCGTCGCCTATCGACTTTAGTGCGTTAGAATTAGAGTATACATTAGCGGGCACGAAAGCCCGCCTTACGAAACACTCGATCGCAAACAAAAGAATGATAGCGAGGCGATAACTGCAAACGAAGCTTCCTTCTCGTAGGGTCTAATTGAATTAGCGCGTTTTAAACCTAGAAAGGTCGATGGCCTCCGAACGAACCCACTACCGAGTAGCGAGCTGAAGATAGATACTTCGTCGGGCTCGTCATCCTATTGCGCAAAGGTAGACGATGCGTCTAAGCTGGTTCAGAAAAATATAAAGGAACACCGACTCCAGTCGAGTGGAGGTCAGTTTTATTTCAATAAAGGGACAAAATATTAGAAATACTCGTTGTTTAACTTTCCTTTTTCCAAAGCATTATTTTCCATTGACTTAATTAGTATATTCACCCACCCGCACCCGAGTCTATCTCAGCGAGAGCAGGTGTGCGCTTTGCACGTAGCGAATGCGATGACGCCGACCGGCCAGCAGTGAGTCAGGCGTGACTAATAGAGCCTTGTGATAGGCGATTTTGTCCTTACGAAAGGGACGAGCGATTCCCTCAGGTAAGCGAAAACAGATCAAATTCAGACCTATACGAGAACTTGGTATAACAGAAGTGAGATTGGGCCGTCGTGTGGGTCGCGCCCGCGAGGGTTGCCTTTGCGACATTGCCGACGTTTCGAAAGAAGCTTGTGTGCATTCGCCAAAGTTTAGCAAGAAAACAGGTATTCCGCCTTCGCGCGCCTTTCACGCGGCGGTCGGCCGGCGCCGAGAGCGGAGAGCGAGTTTATAGGGCAAGCTGCGGCGCGATCGCCCGTCCCGCGCCCCGCCGCCCCGCGCTGCATTCAGTCGGCTCTCGTCCTTTGCGAGTAGCGCTTGTGTCGTGTCACGTCGCGAAGCCTCTTCGTCCCTCTAAATATTCACGCGACCGTAAGTGCCGCATAGTGCAGTGATTAATGTGTGACGGTTTTTCTGCAAGCCGCTCGAATTTGTGTGACGAAGTGCATCGTTGTGAAACATCGTGGAACGCGAGCCGGTTCCCTCGGATGCCGGTCGGGGCTCGCTCGCGGCTCGAGCTTTCTAAACGTCGGCCGACGCGCTGCGAGCGCGATGAATACTACATGAACCTGTATTTCAAAAGGTATCGTTTATATATTAACCTATGTATGCCCCAGATTGACACGCAATCAGACGAATTAGTAGAATTTTCAATTTGAAACGGCCGATCAGTATAACAATACTTATTCCACAGAGACACGTGAATCCTGGTCGTGCTCACAAACTTTCGATACACTTTGAATGGCCGCGGTACCTCCGTACGTTAATAAATAATGTTGCGTCGTTTTAAAAATATAGGTATACCCGGTTACCGCCGACGGCCAACGATCGGCGCGTCTCAGTTGTTTTTTAAGTGACTAAGATGTAATTATTATAAGCGAGAATTTAATATTGTTAATGTACAAGTAATGCATGTAATAGTCGAGAACAGGCAAACGCTTCAAATTAAAACGCTGCGTGAACTTAAGCCGTGTTATTGAGGGTTCAGTATGTGTGCCTAATGTTTTTAAAATATGTACTATTTTCTGGTATTACTATATGAGGACTAACGACCAATGATAATTTATATACGGCGTATGAGAATAAGAAATCGGGCGAAAGAGAAGGCGATAAAGATAAGTAATCGTCGAGATAAGATTAACAAGAGGGTCTACTCGCTGCAGTCCAGCGAGCGTGGGCGACACATCGCAATATTGTACAATATTCAGCGGACAGCTGGGACCTATATATTTTGGAACCACGCCGTTCACAGAATATTCGCACTTCTTTTAATAAAAAAATAATCAAAAAATATAACAATAACAACAAAGATAACTCGCCCATTACCATTTTTATTATTTACGGTTACGATGTTTGTAATCCGCACTATTAACAGGCTTCCAATCCATTGCTGCGACTTTAGGGTTTCGAGTGACGACATCATCATCCTCATCTTCGTTTTAAAGATAATTAACCTTAATAGGAGGTCGCGTGTGTAAAATTGCCAATTAGCATCAGTTGTGGACCAAGCGGGTCTAGTATTATGAAAAGGAGAACGGGCCGATATGTGACCGTGGCCTGTGCTTTTTTACGTACGCTGGATAATAAATTAAAATGAGTTTTTTGGGCACAAGAAAGAGTGAAAAGAGAACATACACAGAAACCGCTTTAAAGAAAGCGTTAAGAAAAATTTGAGGAAATAATTTTTTGCAACAAAGTATGTACAATTGTTATTTTAAAATTAAACTGTTAAGGAAAGTAAAAAATATATAATATTTTATTACTAGTTATGGAGCGCGATGGGCGGCCTTATCTTTATTGAGATCTCTTCTAGGCAACCCTTGTTTGAAAATAAAATAAAATCAGATATTTAACGAGAAATATAAATTGGTAAGGCTAATGTGTAAAGGATATACTATTCCCCAGACCATAATGGGGGCTTTTAGTCAAAAGTTCAGAAAATTATTTCATAAATGATCGCCCAAGTCAAAAGCGATTTATAATTTTTTTGGTTGAAAATAAAGAAACCTTATTCACACCTATTTAAGTGTTTTTTTTTTCATGATAATTATGTTTGTTTGAATAGGCTTATTCTGAAGTAATGACATTCTGTCTCTACAAAATATTAAAAATAATATCATTTCCCACGATAGACGCGAACTGGATAACGGATGAACATAATTTCTAGTACCTACCTACTATACCTAGTACAACCGTGATCGGCAAAGTCGGACTCCATACTACTATAGTCGTTTAAGGAATTCTGTTTTTTGTAATTACTTGAATATTGTGTACATAGGTAGGTGACATGCAAACAAAATGCGCTGTCGACCTTTTTTGTTTTTGAATATTCGGAAAGAGAAGGGACGGTGGTTCTGGGAATATCGATATTCCTATCACCCATTTAATAGGTATTCCAGATTTTTAAAAAGAAAATATTATAGCTAAGTATATATTAACTAAATTGAAAAATTTTGGACCGGTGAGAATCAAACCCACGACGCATCGTATTATAATTCCACTAACGAGCCCGTTCAAAGACCTAGTCAAGTTTACTGTATTCATGGATGGACCTACGCTGTTTGAATGCCTAAATTGGTAATAGTATTTAGTAAATAAAGCGTTTGGAAATTCTAACGCTGGCAAGTCAATATATTTATGAAAAGATTTGTAGATATGTTGGAAAGAACGTACGTAGATACTTTAAAAACTAACGACAGCTTTCATCGGTACAATACACGTTATAAGGACGAAATAAGCGTACCGACCAGAAGCCTCCATAAAAATACTACTTAATTCTTTTCAAGGCATTTGCATATCGTACGTAACTTCAATAAAATCCCCACTGAAGTGCACGCACTCAAAAATAAGTTAATCTGTAAAACAAAAACCTGTTTGGAAAGTAACATGACGTTAACCTATACTTAAACGATAAAAATGCTCGTCTGTCAAGAAAAAGTCAAATCTTTAAAACGCAACTTGGCGATAAAAAGAGTGGCGGCGAGTTCTTGCCAGTTCTTCTCGTTCGCTCTACACCCTTAAGTTGAGATGTCTTTAGTTAACTGATGAACTGATGTGACGTTCATAGTGTACCTAGTTACCTACGTGGATTAATTATTTTTGTATCTAATCGAATCGATATCGAAGTAGTCGTAAACTGTAAAGTTAACGCTGTGACTGCAGATTTTTTAGTCCGGGGTACGTCGAAGGATGAAGGGCGAGTCGTTATAGTCGTGCGAAGATATCTCGATGAGCGAGAGGCGCGAAGGTCAGGGCGATGACCGGATGCGCAGGCGCCGCCCGATGACGTCATCTCGCACTCGCCACTACAGTTATGTTGCACAACAATCCCGCAGCAGAGGCGGGCGAAGCAGATTTAACTGTGCCTTTGAAGTCTATTAAATCTAGAGAGCGAGTGTTAGCTGCTCACGAGCATTAGGAAGTTAGGCGTTAGAAACTAAACTGAAATTCCCACTCTTAGTCTTTGGACATATGATTCCCAATTATCGCGTAACACCGCGGTCCATAGCGGCATAATGTAAAGCGCGCCTGTAAACAAATGTTATAAGATAATCGTAAACGTACCAGTGCGCTGTGGGTCGTGGGTTTAAATCCCTTAAATTCCCTTCAAAATTTTTCAGAAAAGATGCATTTGTCTAATATATAATGTCTCGTTTGCGATTATATTACATTTTCGTTAAATACTACACGAGTTTATTAATTTCACTATCGATTGTTTACTAAGAACCTACCTATTCATATACCAGACAGAGGGCGTTGATAAACTAGGCGACAGTTTGCTTAACAATTATAACGTATTGTTAAATGCTACAAAAAGTAATTATCAAGTACAATGGTTTGCTGGTGAAAGTGTATTGTGTATCACAGTGTATTTAGCCCATTTTATTCTACACATTCGTAAAGAGCGATCAGTACCGACCACCATACATTTTATTTTTATAACACTGTTTAAAAAAAAACTGAAAAATGACACAAAAATGCTCGGTGTGCGTTGTGATCTTCATTGTCACAGGCAATGCGCTATTAGCATCGAACCGAATGCTAAGGGCTGCAGTAAGACCGAGCCTAATTCGTCAGATGGCTCGTCTTCTAGTTCGAACAGTCCGGTTCGAGTCCGAGTCCGGTACAAGTGCAAACAGAACTACTGCGATGTGACTCGAGCACCAGGAGAAAAGTGTGTTCCGGCAAGACATGGAACTAGTGCATTCTATGATAAAAGTGGCGGAAGATATGTCACTGTTTCGCCAAGAGGTGTCTCAGCTTAACACCGTTTTGTCTTGCTTGAATAAACGATTCGATGACATCGAAAGCCGTATGACGTCTTTGGAGAATACTACCGAGGCGCGCATGAGTGCTCTGGAAGAAAAAGTCCGTATGTTGAAAGTGAACTTCTGGAACCACTGTTCTTACGTGGATGCCGAGATTAATGATCGAGACCAAGCAGCTCTTCGTCATGATGTTGAAATCTTAGGAATTCAAGAAAATGAAAATAAAAACCTAATTGATATTACTATATCTATAGCTAAAAGTTTGGGTGTCGATGTAGATAATCATTTGTTTAATAATAATCATTGCGTACTCGGAAAGGATTGGTTCACGTTCCATTAGCTGTTCTGACACAGAGAAGCCATCTCGCCCGCGTCCGATAATCGCTCGTTTCGCGAGGCGTGCCCCTCGAGATGATGTCTTACGTTCAGCACGAAGTATTCGCAAACGAGTGAGAACCGGCGATGGTCGCGACGAAGCGCCTCCCATAGCCTGCTACATAAATGAGCGCCTTACGAAATATAACCGCCACCTATTTTTCCGTACTCGCCAAGAGGCGAAACTAGTGAGTTGGCGATATGTGTGGACTCGAAATGGTCAAGTCTTTGCGCGCCAAACAGGGTCTTCTAAAAAATATAAACTCACTAAACTTGAAGATATTTCATCAATCTTCACTTTCACATAGATTCTCTTCCCGATTAAGAAATATAGTGCACGTAATATTTTTTATTGGTAGTTTCTTTTTTTTACCTAGTAACATAGCAATAAAGTTAATTATGTAGGAATGTAAGTCATACACAAGGCAATATAATTTATATTAGATGCAAAATTATAACATTTTCAGACAAGAAACTTGTGCGTAATGATGCAGTGCTAAATGTATGCAAGTTAAGTAATATTCCTTAAGTGTTATAAATTGAGCCATTTGAACTTGTATTTGTAAAAACCTAAGTGAAAATATAGTATGTACCTATCTATAAGAGTTTAAATTACAATTTTTGAAGTATCAGTGTAATTTCTTAAAGTGTTTGTGTGTATAATAGTAAAATAGAAAAAATGTCGAACAACCTCGCTTGCGTTAGCTTGGCCTCTGAAGGGGCCACAGAATATCAGTGTCGGGACATTAGTCCCAACGTAGCTGAGTGGCTTCCTTTTCAGAGGCAACTATATTGGTGTATTTACTTAATTAATATTTAATTAAATTTGTATGTTTGTAGAATAAGTTTTAACTGTATATATTTAACTGTCGTTTGTGTGTTGTTTCTGAATAAACGTATTTCTATTCTATTTTGGCTTTGAATATTCGGAAATCCACAGACAAAAGGGACGGTGTTTCCTGGAATATCGATATTCCTACCACCCATTTAAGAGCAGGATACCTCTTAATCGGGTCTTAGACACATAATTTATTTACTTAATTTGGAAAATTTCTGGGCCATTGTCGAACCGAAGCCTTCCTAGCCGGAATAAAAAGGACTTCTTATTCCGGCCTCGGTTGTACTTCTGTATGCTAATTTCCATTTTTATTAATTATTTTTGAATCTTAAAGTTTAATTGTATGGTGTCGTTTGGTGTCGCATAAATTACTTCAATTGGAATAATTCGATTAATTCTACGAGAACATTTCAAGAATTTTTGTTGTCTTTATGTTTAAATAACCCCATTTTGTCCAATTACAGGTACCCGAATGAGGTATGGCGGTAGGGCGCGCGCTGCTAGTGCTAGCGGCCCTGTGCAGCGCGCGCGCCGATGGCACCGGGCCCGTTCTGCGCTTCGAACAGCCCCTCTACAATGTCAGCATCCCCGAGAACAGCGCGCCGAGGACTTACGCGGAGCAGCCCCCGGGTGCGGACCCTCTCGGCCTATCGTCGCCCGAGCTCGGGACGAGATTCCGAGCGCGCATCCGCCACGGTGACCGCGACAAGTTCTTCAAAGTGGAGGAGCGACTCGTAGGCGACTTTTGCTTTCTGTCGATCAGAACTCGAGCCGGCCAAGCCGACGTGCTCAACCGCGAGCGACGCGCCGTCTACTCGCTGGAGCTGCGCGTCACGGCTCTTTTGCCCGACGGCTCCCAGCTCGAGGCGGACACCGCAGTCGCGGTGCAAGTGACCGACGAAAATGACCTCAGTCCTCTCTTCTACCCTACCGATTACGAAGTGGACGTGGCCGAAGACGCTCCTCTTCACTCGAGCGTCGTCCGCGTTTCGGCCGAGGACGCCGACTTAGGAATGAACGGTGAGATCTACTACAGTCTCGCCGAGCCCACTGAATTATTCGCCGTTCACCCGACGACCGGAGTGGTCTCGGTGACGCAGACCTTGTCCTATGCGGAGACGAGGCGCCACGACGTGACCGTTCTAGCTCACGATCGGGCTTCTCTGCTGTCGCAAGGGGAGCGAGCGCCGGCCGCGCGGGCGTCATTAGTAATTCGCGTAAAGCAAGCCAATCTGTACGCCCCCGAATTGAGTTTCCGCAAGCTTCCAGAACTGATAGAGAACTCGACGGAAGAGATATACGCGATTATACGCGCGACGGACAGAGACGTCGGCGAGCACGGTCGTATCGCAAGTCTCGACATCGTGGACGGAGACCCGGACGGTCACTTCCGATTACGCCCGTCCCTGCAATCCGGCGAATACGATCTGATCGTGCACTCGCTCTTGGACCGCGAGAGCGCGCCGCAAGGATACAACCTGACCTTACGTGCCGTCGACGCCGGACGGCCTCCGCGAGCGTCCTATCTGACCCTTCCCATCGCGCTGACCGATGTGAACGACAACGCTCCTGTATTCAGCAGGGAGATTTACGAAGCCAGCGTGTCGGAGACGGCTCCGCCTAACACGCCGGTTATCAGACTGAAGGTGTCCGATCGCGACGACGGACGAAACGCGCAGGTATATATTGAGATAGTCGGAGGCAACGAGGGTGGAGAGTTCTTCGTGAATCCGGACACGGGCGTCCTGTACACGGTGGTGCCCTTGGACGCCGAAAGCAAGTTCCTGTATACGCTAACGGTTTCCGCGATCGATCACGGAAACGCCGGCACTCGTAAGCAATCTTCGGCTAAAGTGAAAATCGCCGTGCTCGACGCTAACGATAACGACCCGATATTCGAAAGAGAAGAAATGGAAGTCACAGTCGCAGAGAACGGAGCGAGCGGAGCCGTGGTCGCGAGGGTGATCGCTCGCGACGCCGACTCCGGAGAGAACGCCTACATATCGTACAGCATAGCGAACTTACAACCCGTCCCCTTCGAAGTGGACCACTTCTCCGGGGCGATCAGGACCACGAGACTCCTCGACTACGAAAGCATGCGCCGAGAATACGCATTGCAGATCCGCGCCAGCGATTGGGGTCTACCCTACCGACGGCAGGCGGAAATGCGACTCACCGTTCGCCTGAAAGACGTTAACGACAACCGGCCGCAATTCGAGCGCGTTGATTGCGTCGGATATTTACCTCGCAGGCTTCCCATTGGCCACGAGGTATTCACGCTGTCGGCGATCGATTTCGACTCTGGAGACGTAGTCTCGTATCGGCTCACAGGAGGCAACGAGGACAACTGTTTCGCACTGGACTCCACGACCGGAATCCTCAGTCTGTCCTGCGACCTGAGCGACATTCGCAGCGAGACGCGCGTGCTCAATGTCACGGCTACCGACGGGTCACACTTCGCCGATGCGGCCTCACTGACTCTCCACCTGGTCGCCGGCAACGCGGTCGGCGGCGGTGCGGCCGACGGCGACGGCCTCGAGTGTCGCGACACCAACGTCGCTCGCCGTCTGACGGAACTGCTCGCCGCCTCGGAGCGCAGCAACGCTCCGTTGGATTTTGCAGAGGAATTTCCTGCGGCGTCGTCCCGCTATGGAGAGAATTTGCACTTTCCCGAGTTCGTGGACTTTCCCGTCGAGATCAAAGTGAACGAGTCCGTCGCTCTCGGCACCTCGCTCGTACGACTGCACGCGCGGGACCGCGACCTGGGCTACAACGGCCTACTCGTGTACGCCATATCAGCTGGCGACGCCGACTCGGCTTTCCGCATCGACCCCGACACTGGCGAGCTGAAGGTGATCGGCTACCTCGACAGAGAACGCGAAGCCGAGTACTACTTAAACGTCAGCGTGTACGACCTCGGCGCGCCGCAGCGCTCGTCATCCCGCCTCCTGCCAGTCACAGTGCTGGACGTCAACGACAACGCGCCGATCTTCGAAAAGAGCCTCGCGAGCTTCCGAGTGACCGAGAACGCGATCAACGGGACGGCCATCTTCAGAGCGAACGCCACGGACCGCGACGGCGGCCTCTTCGGCCGAGTCGAATACGAGATCATCGGCGGCTGCGACGGCGAGTTCTGCGTTAACAGGGAGAGCGGCGTCCTGGCCGTGTGCGCCGATTTGGACCGCGAGCGACGCGCCCTCTACGAGCTCACGGTGCGAGCGACGGATGGCGGTGGTCTGTCTGCGGAGGCCGTGGTGCGGGTCGCCGTGGACGACGTCAACGACAACGCGCCGCGGTTCGCTCTTGGCGCCTACAGCGCGCGCGTACGCGAAGACCTGCCGGTGGGCAGCGTCGTAGCGGTTCTGGAGGCCTTCGATCCCGATCTCGGAGAGGGCGGCGTCGTCACGTACGCGCTGCCCGACCAGTCGTCCGACGATATCACCTTCTCTGTCGACTCCACATCGGGGACACTGCGTATCGCAAAGCGGCTGGACTTTGAAGAGAGACAGGTCAGTCAAATAAGCTGTCACATAAAGCAACCGTTATATAATGCATGTCATAAGAGATTAAAGCCCAATACTTGGAACGCTGAAAAGGTGGTAGTAAACGTAACTGTTTTTTAATCTGAAACCGTTGTGGGTACCGGGAATTAAAAACCTATGATCTTTTATTTTATAATTTTATTTGCAATACTTTCATTTCGTTTTGTTTCTATTGTAAGTCTTGTTGTTGTCTTAATACAAAAAGCGAAAATCCAGTGACGAAAGACGTACGATGTGGCATTGCAGGTATACGGAGTGACGGTGCGCGCGACAGACGGCGGCCGACCGGCGTTGTGGGCGGAGGCGACGCTCATCGTCGAAGTGGTGGACGTCGACGAGAACATGCACGAGCCGACGTTCGGCGCGAGGCTCGCGCTCGTAGCGAGCATCACCGAGGACGCTGCGCCTGGAGCCCGAGTCCTCTCGGCCGCCGCGACGGACGCGGACCCGCCGGGCCGGGACTCTCGCCTCGCCTACTACATCGTCGCGGGCTCGGGGATGGCGCATTTCTCCATCGATGACACGGGTCGGTCTCTCTCTTCTCTCCTCTTCTTTCTCTTTTATCGATTGCCTAATGCACGTTTTTCTTTTAGGCCTACTCAGAACTCAAAGCCCACTCGATCGCGAAACCGTGCCGCATTACTGGGTGACGGTCTGTGCGCAAGATCACGGCCTCGTACCCCGCCAGGCTTGCATACGGGTAAGGTTATTTACTTTAGAGAGTATTTATCCGCCATATTTAGGTCTATAGATTAAACAATGTCTCTATGGGGTCGTGTCAGGTCTACATTGAGGTGGAGGACGTAAACGACATGGCACCGTGGCCGGAGCGAGCCGAGTACCGCGTCACTATTCCGGAAAACTGTCCACGCGGAACCCACGTAGCTCGGGTCACCGCACACGACGCGGACGCGAGTCGCGATCCCGTCAGATTGCGTTACTCCGTCGTCGCTGGGAACCCGGACGGACTCTTTTCGATCGACGAGGACACGGGTGCGTTCATGTTTCGTCGACACTCTAATCTCTGCTTCACTCCTGAGTACGAATAACGTTCGCCATCTCTGCAGGTGAGATCGTGACCACGGGCCGGACGCTGGATCGCGAGGCCGCGCCGGCGCACGCGCTCGAGGTGATGGCGTGGGACGGAGAACTCGGCGGATCTGCCCGCGTGCGCATCGCCCTTGCCGACCTGAACGACAACACGCCGACCTTCACGCAGAGGTTCTACGACGTGCGCGCTCCGCCCGTAGCGACGACGTCTTCTCGTCAACGAGACGCACCCGTTTTGTCTTCGGAGGCGAGCGTCGAGAGCGACGGCGAGGCGGAGGAGGACGAGGAGGGATCCGGTTCCCGGCTGCCTTGGAGCCACTGGGACGGGGACGACATAGAAGACTTCTTGTACATCGCTACGGTAACTGATAGGTTTGCTTCCAGGGCCTCAGACGGGTCAGGCCTAAGGCTTTCGTACCTAAATACAAAAATGTTACTAATTATTGTTCCATCCTTTGCAGGTGACGGCATTAGACAGCGACGCCGGCGAAAATGGAACCGTGCGGTACAGTTGGCGAGCGCGAGGGGCCGCGGTGCAGGCGCTGCGCGTGCACGCTCGTTCCGGTCGGGTCTACTTTGCGTCACACTTGCCTCTCACTCCGCATCTGGCCTACGACTTAACAGTATGTCATTATGATTGCCTTTATTAAAATACGCATGGTCGCGGATTAAATCATATATTGGAGGTTGTGGCTTCTCCTAACTTATTTGCATTCGCCGCTATTAAACTCGTATACGGCGTCTCTTACAGGTGCGCGCTTGCGATTCGGGTGCGCGACCAAAGTGTGGCGTATCCCGCGTGCGAGTTCGAGGGGCGACGCGTCCAGGAGGCGGGAAAGCGCCAGAGGTGCGCACGGTGAGCGGGGGAACGCTGCAGGCGGCCGAGCTAGACGCGCCCGGCTTCCTTCTCGCGCTGCTGCAGGCGACGGACCCGGACGGCGACCCCCTTTACTATGACATCGTCGACGGCGATCCCGAGAGAGATTTTGTAGTGGGGCGCGAGGACGGCAGCTTGGTCGTGGTGCGGCGTCTGCTTTGGGAGCGATGCGCCTTTTATCGACTCAACGTGTCCGTGAGCGACGGTACGTACACCGCGCACACCGGGCTGGACGTGACGGTCGTTAACGACGCGAACGAGGGTGGCGTGCGCTTCTCGCAGGAGCAATACGAGATTTCTGCGTCGGAGGCTCTGCCCCCGGGCTCCCCGCTCGTCACGCTGCAGGCCCGCGCGGGCGTCGACTCTCGACTATTGTACGGGCTGCACGCGACGCGGGCTCCCGCAGACCTCGCTCTCTTTCGACTGCACGAAATCACCGGCGTGTTGGAGCTAGCTAAGCCGCTAGACAGGTGAGGCGCAGCCTAGACCTATTGCCATATAATACAGAGTGATTTTTCGTAGTCAATATTGATCAGAAGGCTAACGAGATATGTCGTTCCCGCGGAACAGAGAGACTTCTGCGCTGCACGAGTTGACCGTCTGGGCGCGCGACCAGGCTCCGCGGACTTCGGTCGCATTCGCGCGCGTCACCGTGCGGGTGCAGGGCGCCGACGAGCACGCTCCCGAATGGGGCCGAAGACTGTGGGAGGCGCGAGTGTCTCGCGGGGCGGGCGCCGGCTCCTTGGTGGCCCCCCTGCGCGCCGCCGACCGCGACTCGGGCGAGGCGGCTCGCGTGCGTTACTCCCTCGCAAGTGGCAGTTCTCTGTTCGTTGTGGACCCGGTGCTGGGCGACGTGCGTCTGGCGCGTCCGCTACCTTCCACTGGCCCCTCCGAGTACACGCTGCACGTGCGAGCCTCGAATCTGCCACCGGCCGGCAAAGCTTCCACTCTTCCTCTCCATATCCTCGTTGTCGAACCCGACGACGAGCCGCCCAGGTATTCCTAGTGAAGAAAGAAGCGAGAATGGAAGAATTTATTGTATTTTTTATTGTTTTTTTTTTCTTGTGTGTTTGCCTTAAAAAATATAATACAAGTCGGTTCCTTTAACCCTTTATACTTAACTTTTATATGTGTGGATTAAATGACTCCATTTTTTTAAACGTTTTCGCGGTCCTCGTAAATAACTCATTAACGGTATCGTGCAGATTTCTGTCAACCGAAGTGAAATGCGAAGTATACGAAGACGCGGCGCTCGGAACAGTCGTCGGGGCTCTCGAGGCCCGTGGGGGCTCCGGGCTTCGGTACGCTCTGAGCGGGGGCCGAGGACACTGGCGCCTGCATCCGGCGGCGGGGCTTCTTACGGTCGCGGCGCCGCTCGACTACGAAGCTTGCGCAACGTATAACCTCACCGTGACCGCATTTAACATGGTCAGTAGGGCGCTTGCAGTTAGCACGCGGAATGTTCCGAAACGTGCCTTTTACCGAACTTTTCACTCGCAGGGCGGAGGCAGCGCCGAGGCTCGCGTCACCGTTCGAGTACTAGACAGAAACGAGTTCCCGCCGACATTCGAACGGTTGCACTACCGCGGGGTGGTGTCGGAGGCGGCAGAGGTGGGCTCGCTGGTGTGGGAGGCAGGTGTCTCCGCGGACGGCGCGCGCGCACCGCTCGTGCTGACCACTCGAGACGCGGACTCGCCTGCGAATCGCCAGCGCGTTTTCCGCGTCCTCGACCCGATCGCGTCGCGCCTCTTCCGCGTCCACCCGCTCACGGGTGCGCTGCAGATCGCGGCTGCGCTTGATTACGAATTTGCCCGAGTTCATCGCTTCTCCATCGAGGTAATAACGCGTCAGACCCGGGCGGACGGGAGAGCCGACGTCGCTCGACACCACTACGACTGGCCTTTTGCTTTTTACAGGTCGTCGACGCGGGAGACCCGAGGCTGCAGTCGGCGAGCGTAGCCCGCGTGACCGTGGAGGTCACCAACGTCGACGACTGCCCGCCGGTCTTTTCGCAGCCGTCGTACGAGGCAACGGTGCTCCTGCCCACGGCGCGCGACGTCTCCGTGCTGACAGTGGCGGCGCACGATCCGGACGGCCCGGGCTCACTCCGCTACGACGTCATCGACGGAGACGCGAGGGGCGCTTTCTCGCTCTCCGCCGAGGGTCGGCTGACGGTGGTCGACCCGGACGCGGTGGCCGGCTCCCCCGAACACCAGCTTCACGTGCGCGTCTCCGACGGCGCGCTCTCGAGCACGGCGCGCGTGCGAGTGCGCGTCCGCGACGCCGACAACTCGGGCCTCGCCTTCCAAAAGACCGATTACTACGCTTCGCTGGTGGAGAACTCGACGAAGCTCGTGACGGTGGCCGTCCTTAACGTGCTGGGAGCCGCGCTCAATGAGCACCTCCAGTTCTCGATCTTGAACCCCGTCGAAGGATTCCAAGTTAGTGGAAATAATTGATTATAGAACAAAGTAAACTAATTTACTACTATAAACTACACAATAGCATGTAAGACTTAAGATTAAACGGTGGTTTGTAATATAATCTTAAAAAAATATATAAGGTTATTAGTGAAATAATAATACTTTAGTGGTTTCTGAAAAAAAAATAGTTTATTTACATAACGTTTAAATGACAGATTATATAACGAGTAGGACACTGGCGCGCCACCATGCGACAAACCCTAAAACTAGTGGCGCGCGCATATTTGAGAAACATAGTGAACTTTTTGTGGCTTTTTAAGCGAAATATAAAGATTGCGTAAGAAAAGTTTATTTTTTTACTGAACTTGGTGTGCCCCATCTGTTGCTCTTTTAGAATAGAATAGAAATCAACATATGAGCAACAACACAACATTTACTGTTATAAGATTTTCCACCAAACATAATATAGGGCGTCATAAGACGAAGAAGCTGAAGAGTTTGTTTGTTTATACGCGCTAATCTCGGGAAGTACGGGTTCGAATTTGATAACTCGTTAGATCGTTATAATAATAAAAATTGTGTATGAAAGAATGACTCCCCTTTAAATGATATTAAGAAAAGTCCGCGATGCTATATGTCTATCTTTTAAGATTAACTTGCAAGAACGACCCGAACCACGGGACGTGTACGACGGGATACGAATATCGTGGGTAACAGCTATCTACACTAATATTATAAAGAGGGAAGATTTGTATTTTTGTATGTAACGGATAAACTCAAAAAGTACTGGACCGATTTTAATAATTCTTTTTTCATTAGAGAACTACATTATCATTGAGTAAAATAGACTATACTTAGTAATAGATTACGATAGAAATCTTTAGAAATTTCTATTAAAAGCAACGGGATGCGTAAAAAAATTAGCCATAAAATGTCTTTCATCGCATACGCTGCGAAGAGTATTAATGATAGGGCCAAAAAAAATTCGACAATATTATAGAATATATCAATATATACAAAAAATATAACGCGAGACCATATGTCTAACTACTTTTTTTGATTCGATTCGATTCAGCCGTTCAGTGTCTACTGCTGGACATAGGCCTCCCCCTTTTTTACTTTTAACAAATTGATAGAAATGCCGAACAAAATAATATTATAAATGCGAAATGAACTCAGTCTGTCTGTCTGTGCGGCTTTAACTCCGAAACTACTGACTGATCTAAATGAAATTTGGTAAATACTTATTTTAGAGCCTGAGAAAGTGCATGGCACGACATGGATAAGGCTACTTTTTAATGCCGAATAAGGGTTGATAGGGATTGAATAAGGGATGAATGTTTGTATGAAAATTTGTGGTTTTTGAAGCTAGAACAGTGAAACTTTCTTCTTTGGCTTTTGGAGTGTAGGAATGAGAGTGGGAGTTAGAGTTAGGAGTGATGTGATGTGAGAGTGTTGCGGCAAAGTAGCAATGTAATTCTAAAGTAATGGACATTTGATTGAACCGGGTCACTCGGCCGAGTACTCGGTTAAAATAATTGAACCGATTAAAACTCGGTACTTGTTACTCCGCGCATAAGCTACATAAAATGTGTTCTGCATTTATCTAAAAATATTTAATGTTTTCTTATTTAACACTCTAAACCTACATTTTCTTCAAAAAGAATTACCTGAAAAGAAAAGACAAATTAGGTTATTTTGGCAACCTCTATTCTTAATAATTAAAGTGGTACGGTACTTATTTTTACATTCTCCATATCACACCATTTTAGGGTTTTTATGTTGAAACCCGCCATTTTGATTATATTTATACAATAAAATCTTCGCCAAGAAGTCAATTTACGGATCTTACGTAAATTAACTCACTTCATACATGAATCATATCTTATCACAATGATCTAGGTAGTTATTTATCTAATAGTAGTTTTTAAGATGTTTTCACGTTATCAGGTGGGCGAAACGTCAGGTGCGGTACGCAGCACGGGCGTGCCTCTGGACCGAGAACTTCGGGACTCATACACGCTTCTAGTGCGCGCGCGCAGCGCCTCTAGTGGCATCGATCGCGTGGCACACACTAGGCTCACGGTGTCGATCACCGACGTGAACGATAACTGTCCGGTCTTCGTGGAGCGGCCGTACGCGGCGGCGGTGCTGGCCGGCGCCGAACCGGGCACGCCCGTCCTCAGCGTGAAGGCCGTGGACGCCGACGCGAACGACAACGGCGAGGTACGCTACGAGATGAAGCGCGGTCACGGCGAGCTGTTCCGCGTCGACCGCCGGACGGGCCTCATCGCGCTGAAGCAGAGCGTCGAGGCGCGCGGCGAGCCCTACGAGCTGCTCATCGGCGCCTTCGACGGTGGTGTGCCGGCTTGCGGTGCCGAAGCGCCGGTGTCTGTCCGCGTATGGGGCGGAGGTGGGGCGCCGCGTTGGAAGAGCGCCCATGTGTCGATCGCCGTCAGGGAAGACGTAGTGCCGGGCGTGCCGCTCGCGCCACCCTTGCACGCCATTTCGCCCCTCGCGCGGCAGCTCATCTACACACTGCACGGGGACTCCGCCGACCTCTTCGAGATACACTTTGAAACCGGTGAGCGCTTCCCTCGCCTCCTCTTCTCCCTCCCTTCGACCGCCTCTACTAACCGATTTGTCCGTTTTGTCCTGCAGCCCGAGACGGAGGGACGAGTCCGTGTAAGTACGAGTGGCGCGTGTGCCCTGATATCGTAGCTAACTCATGCGCTTTGACCGATTCGTGTACCCGGCTTCCCGATTCCAAAGAGAGCTTGAATTGTTATTTTCGCTACTTTTCGTTTAAACAATCCCACGCATCACTCGACTCACAATGGGGCCGAATAGGTCACACTGGCACTTTTCGTTTCATTCGCACTGTATCGTTCACGCTTCATCGGTCTCGTATCACAACAAAAAGCCATTCGCTGCGCAGGCACGCTGGTGGCGAGCGGGACGCTGGACTTCGAGAGCGCTCGGAGGCACGAGGTGACGGTGCGCGCGACGGATGGCGTGACCGGCGCTCGGGCCGACCTCGCGCTCACCGTCGATGTGCTCGACGTGAACGACTGCGCGCCAGAGTTTGCCGAGGAAGAGTACCGTGTCGAAGTCTCCGAAGCGGCGTCGCCGGGCGATCGCGTCGTAGCCCTCGTCGCCGTCGACCGCGATTCCGGTAAGCCATCTTCTACCGTACCGGAGGGCGGAGGTCCCGGCCGCTTTCTAATTTTGAGCTCTTCTCGTAGGGAGAAACGGAGAGGTATCGTATTCTCTGTCAGAGTGGAATGGAGACGAAGAAGGAAGTGGCGGTGAGTCGCGGCACTTCACAGTGGAGAAGTACTCGGGAACGGTGCGCGTGGCGACGCCGGTCGACCGCGAGACTCGAACTCTGCACCACCTGCTGGTCACGGCGGCGGACGCCGGTCACCCGCCGCTCCGCACCACCGCGCACCTCCTCGTCACGGTGCAGGACGTCAACGACTGCGCACCGCGGATAGAGCGTGCCGTGTTCGCGGCGTCCCTCTCAGCGGAGGCGGCAAGCGGAGTCGCGTTGGCGCGCGTGGTGGCCTGGGACCCTGACGAGCGCGACGCGTCGCGGCTCCGTTACGCGCTGAACACGGAGCGAGGTAACCGCGCCGAGCGCGCGCTTGCGCTGGACCCGCGCACGGGCGTGCTGTCGCTCTCGGAGCCCCTGGCCTTGAACGCGAGCGCTCGCTCCATCAACGTGTCGGTGACGGACGGCGCGCGCGCAGCTTACGCGCGGATCAAGCTGTCGCCGGCGCCGGCCAACCTCGCTCCTCCACATTTCCCGCATCTCATTCACGAGGCTCGAGCTCTGGAGAACCAAACGCCGCCTCTCCTCTTGACGACGGTCGGTCTCTCATTTATCTTTGCTATTGTTTTTAAAACTATAATCTTAGATAAAACACTTTAACGGTTTAAAACGCGATATATTTTTGTTAAACTTGTTTAAGAATTCTTTTTAACTACGGCCCGACCTGTCGGATGCTTTGCAGAAGTATATATATATATTAACTTCTATACTAAGTGTGATCTACAATACATTTTATACGATTAATTCAATTACGGTCCATTTAGGTGAAAGCTTTCGACGATGACGCTGGAGACTACGGAAGCGTCACCTACTCAATCCCGTCGGCCAAACTGCGCGAGACCTTTTCCATCGACGCGACGAGCGGCGCTCTGAGCGCGCTCGTTCCGCTAGACCGCGAGGCGCGCGCCGAGTGGCTCGTGCCCGTGCTGGCGGCGGACGGCGGTGCCCTCCTGCGATCCACCGCCGTGCGCGTGCGTGTCTTGGACCGCAATGACAACGCCCCGCTGTTCCCGCTGCGCGAGTACCGCGCCGCGGTCCGCGCCTCTCGCCCCCCGGGCGCTCCTTTCCTCACCCTCTCGGCGACCGACGCCGACTCGCCCGAGCACGCGCGCCTCACCTACTCTCTGCGAGAGCCGCTCGTCGAGTCCGCCGAGGCCGGCCTTTTCGCCGTCGACCCGCTCACGGGTGCGCTCTCGCTGGCACGCAACGCTTCGCACCTAGGTAAGTGTGGTACTATTATACGTTATTCACTTGGTGCCACTATTATATATAAAGCTAAAGTTTGTTTGTTCGAATTGACATAATTATTGAGGAAGGCTTATAGGATACGAAATGTAAAATTTAAAAAATTACAATGGCAACTCCCAAAACAGGAGCCGCTCAGCATAACGTTACAAACACGCTTGTGTTGCAACACTGATCTCCAGTGGCCCCCAGCGCCACCGCTCCAGAGGGACTATCAAATATGCTCTATAAACTTGTACACTTTAAACTAAAATAACAACTAATGCGATGAACAAATCCTATTCTACAATAAACACACATATATACATCTAACGAAATGTAAATGACGTAGAGCAGCTCTTAATAATCATATAAGAAAAATATACAGATATGAAATCAAATAAAGAGATTAAGTTAAACTAGAAGAAAAGTGATGCTTGAGGCCTTCTATGCCTTTTGCATAAGTTACAGCACAGCTGTGTGAAAACTAGTGAATTCAAGAACAAGAGACTTGGCCAGTCTTGGTCTCGGTCTTGGCCTTGTGCTTCGAGTCATGGTCTCGGTCTCGGTCTTGCAGCAAGAGAATGCTTGCGCTAAGTCCTAGCTGCAAAACACAAGAGTCTGGCCGGATTAGTCTTCTTCTTGCTCAAGTCTCGCAAGGTCAGTCTTGGGATGTAATGCAAGGACAAGACCAAGACTGAATTTGGACAACAGTAGTGAAAATCAATGAAAATCGATGTTTTGTCACGTTAATATCCATGCACATCGCTATACCAAAAAGGTGCTTGTACAAATTAGTAGGTATTAGCAAAGAAGTATACTACAATAAAGCCAGTGAAATCTCTTGTGCATGTATTTGAAACTTAGTAGTGATATAATAATATTATTGTTCGTGACACAAAAGAAACAAAAATTTAGCTTATTGATTTTTAAAAAATGCACCCGTTTACAGTGGGGAGCAGCGTGCAGGCGTGGGTGGTGGCTCGAGACGCGGGCGGTCTGGTGGGTGAGACGGCGGTGTTCGTGTCTCTCGTGGACGCGGGTGGCGGGGTGCGCCTGGTGCCTCCACCGCCGGACCTGTTTCTCCGGGAGGACGCTCAACATGGGACGCTGATCGCGCAGCTGCGAGCTCCCGCATCGCCTCTGCCGCGCCTGCGCCTCGCCCCCTCAAATCTTCACTCGGACTCCCTCTTTGAATTGGACTATTCCGGTCGTCTGTCACTCTCCGGAGCGCTCGACAGAGAAGCGGCCCAGGAATATATCATAGGTAAAGATTATGTTGGTGGCCACGCAAGTACAAATCTCGAGTGCGAATGAAATACCCCGACGTGTACTTCTAATGTAACGTTTAAACGACAGGCATCATCGCCGAGGAGGAAGGTAGCCCGGCGACGGGGACCACAGTGCAGACGCGTCTCCATGTACTAGACGTGAACGACCACGCCCCGCAATTTCACTCGCAACCTTATGGCCTGCTTCTCGCCGAGAACACGCCGGCCCACTCCACCCTCGTGCAATGTCAGTATCTAGCGGAGACTCCGAGACGCTCCATTTTAAAAAATAAGTCTCAACATGCATGGCTTTCGCTAACCCCTGCTCTGCTCGCCGAGACTCCAACCCGGTGAGTCCGGAGGGAGCGGGATATGGTTTGGTCCAATTTTGACGAAGTTCACTCCGCAGTGATGGCAGACGACCCGGACTCGGGTTCGAACGGTGAAGTGCGCTTCTCGCTGGCTGACGAAAATTCCGAGAGCGGGGAGACGCCGTTCGCAGTGGACGCGAGCGGGTGGCTCCGCACCGTGTCGCCTCTGGACCGGGAGAAACAGGCCGAGTACCGCCTGACAGTCGTGGCGACCGATCAGGGAGCGCGCCCTCTCTCCGCGCGTACGGAGCTGCATATCAAACTCAGAGATTATAACGACTGCCCCCACGTCTTCGACCGGCGCGTCTACGATGCGGAGGTGAGCGTCCTTCCTTCCGTTTCTCGCCCAAATAGGCGAGCGTTTTCTCTAAAGTGCGCGTTCCGTTGCAGGTGCGCGAAGACGCCGCCGCTGGTACCGTGGTGGCGCGCCTGGCGGTGCGAGACTCGGACGAAGAGGCAACTGCGCTGACATACTTCGTAGCCGAGGGAGATCCTAGGGCGCGGTTCCAAGTCCGACCTTCGGGCGAGGTCATCGTCGCGAGGGCCCTCGATCGCGAAGCGGAGGCGTCTTATAGCCTCTCGATCGCTGCGACCGACGGCAAGTTCACCGCCTACACCGCGCTAAGACTCGGCGTCCTCGACGTGAATGACAACCCGCCCTACTGCGTGCACCACCGCCTCGGAGCGCGGCTGCGCGAAGACGCGTCGTTAGGCACGCACGTCGCCGTCCTCGAGACGCGCGATTCCGACGAGCCGCCCAACGCACGTTTGCGCTATTATCTCACAGGGGAATACGCCGAGCATTTCACCATCGACAAAGTAATTTATTTATCAAACTCTAACTTAAACCATTTAATGCCTTACAGAGTTGTCCCCGATGCGGCGGTATATTAAAATCAACCTTTGCCTTTTTCAGGAGAGCGGCACGATAACGGTGGCGCGCGCCCTGGACCGCGAAGCGGTGCCGCGCTATCGGCTTATCGCACACGCGCAGGATCGCGACCGCACCTCGTGGGGCTGCAGCAGCGAGCTGAACGTGGTCCTCGACGACGTGAATGACAACGCGCCCGAATTTTCTTCGCCCATCTACAGCGTCACTCTACCTGAAGACGCCGACCTCGGGACTCTGGTCGCCAAGGTGTGTCATCTGTGTGTGTGTCAACCGGTGGGGCGACGTTATAGACTCAACACAAGAGGCGCTTGCGTTCTTCCTATCCTTAACACTAACCGAGCCGTTTTTAGCTTGAGCGCGTCTTTGCTGAAATAGAATTGGCATACAGTAAATTTACTTTTTATTTAAAAGTCTACCATACTAGACTTTAATTAACAGACATGGTTTAAATAATACAAAGAAAATATCTTAAAAATTGAGCTCATCAATATGCATGCACGGCATGCGAGTAAAGAGTTAATAATAATTAAATTCCTTAAGTCCTAAGACCTTAAGTCGAGTAACTTCTATGTGAAATCTTGGAGTCACTCTTGATTCCAAGCTACAATTCAATGTTCATATTGATTAAGCTTTCAAAATATTAGGTTTCATATTACGAATTTCCAAGCCTTAACAATATATTATTATTATTTAACGCAAATGTAGGTAGTTTATTAGAATTTTGTAGATTAATTAATAGAATTGAAAAAGTTGGAATTTCGTAAATTATGAATTGAGTTCCAACAGACACAACATCAAGTCACTAAGGTCACGCCGTGATTATTTAGATGCTATTTGTCTGTACAAACTAAAACATAGCAGTATAGACTCTATACCTATTCTCGAGCAAATCGGTTTAAAAGTCCCCCGCTCTTCTTCCCGCATCAAGGAGACGTTTCACATTCCCATAGCGAGCACTAACTACGTGAAAAATCTATTTAAATCGTAGTTTCAAAATTATTGTTATCACTTTCTTGTTCTTGTTCCTAAGATATTTCTTTTACTGTGTTATAGATTTGTTGTATTTCCGTCCAGTATGTTTAATTTAGTGAAACTTCAGCTCTATTTGTTTCACGTTTTAAGTAATCTATTGTTTTGTATGTGACTGTTTGTCGTTTCCAAATAAAATAAAAATAAATACAATCTAATACTAATATAATTATTATTGCAGAGTAAAATTTCATTAGGGATTAGCCGCTTTACAGTATGTGCCCCTAGTTTAGTATTTTCTTAGATTTTTGGGCATGGGGCAAATTTTAAAATTAGAACTCGTGGAATCAGAAAAGTAGAGTTGAGTCTTCGCACTCCCCTCCTCACATAAACGGGTTAGATTCCTGACATCTTTAAAATATTATTATGACGACTTACTAATTTATTTATTTTGTTCGGATATAATGCACGCTAAAAATCAAATGATCTGATGATGACTTTCAGGTGCACGCCTCCGACGCCGATCTAGGCGAAAATCGATCCGTTCGATATTCTTTCGTGGAAGACAACGATTACTTCGAGTTGGCGGCGGACAGCGGCATCGTGACGCTCAAGGCACCTCTAGACCGGGAGACGCAGGCCGAGGTGCGGGCCATAGTGCGCGCTCAGGACGGGGGCCGACCGCGGCGCTCGGGAACGGCTGTGCTGCGGCTCACCGTCGCCGACGTCAACGACAACCCGCCCGAGTTCGAGCTGCGCCAATACGAAGCCGCCGTGCCCGAGCTCGACGCGTCCGGGACTGAAGTGCTGCGCGTGCGCGCGCTCTCGCGGGACACTGGCGTCAATGCCGACGTGTACTACGCTCTCGTGGGCGGAGACGCGCGAGAGGACTTCGCTATCGATCGACTCACCGGCGTCGTCTCCGTCGCCCGCCAACTGGACTACGAACGCCGACGCCAATATCTGCTGACAGTGCAGGCGCTCGACGGCGGGGTGCCTCCGCTCAGCGACCACGCCACGCTAAACATCACCGTCCGAGACGGGAACGACAACGCTCCGCTATTTTCGCAGCGCAAGTACGAGGCGCGCGTGCGAGAAGACGCGCCCAACGGCACTCGCGTGCTGCAGGTGATCGCGGACGACGTGGACGCCGGAGACAACGGTCGCGTCGCATACTCCTTGGCGCGCGGAGTCTCCGAAGGTACTTTCGTCATCGACGTCGACACCGGCTACTTGTCGGTCGGGGCGCCGCTCGACCGCGAGACTGCGCCGCGCCACACGCTCGAAGTGCGCGCCAGAGACCGGGGCGTGCCCGCACTCGAGTCGACCGCGCTCGTTGACATCGAAGTCGTCGATGCCAACGACAATCCCCCCCTCTTCACTCAAAACAACTATTCGGCCGTCGTGCAAGAGGACAAGGCCCTGGGGCATCCGATACTGAAGTTCGTTGTGAACGACGCCGACGGAAGCCCCAACGGCGCACCGTACACGTTCGACATCCGGAGCGGAAACGAGATGGGCGCTTTCAGACTGGAGCAGGATGGGCTCTTGCGCTCGGCCACTCGCTTCAACCATCGCATCAAGGATCGTTACGTGCTGCAAGTGCGCGTGTTCGACAACGGCACGCCGCCTCTGTACTCGGACGCGTGGGCGTACATAAAGATTATCGAGGAATCGCAGTACCCGCCCGTCGTCACGCCTCTCGAGATCGTCGTCAACTCCTACCTGGACGAATTCCCCGGCGGGCCGATAGGTCGCATCTTCGCGTCGGACCGCGACGCCTACGACACGCTACGATATTCACTCGCGCCGACCGACGGCGCCCCGTACCTCGGCTCCGACCTTTTCGAAATCCAGCCGACAGACGGCGTCCTGCGTGCCGCTCCGCGCCTCGACGTCGGCGATTACAAGCTCAACGTTACAGCGGACGACGGAAAGTTTACGGGGTTCGCAGTCGTCAAGATTTCGGTCGTACTTTTGTCGGACGAGGCGCTCGCGAGTGCTGTCGTCGTCCGCTTCCGGGAAGTGACCGATCGGGACTTCGTTCTAAGCCACCGGAAAGGATTCATCCGAGCCGTGCGCGAAGCGACAGACTGCGAGCCGAGCGACGTGATAATAGTCAGCGTTCAGCCTTCCGAAGATGAGGAGCGACCTAGGCGGCGGCGTCAGATAGCGCAAGATTTAGACGTCGCGTTCGCGGTGCGCGCGTCTGGCGCCGACGGTTTCCTGTCCGCCGACTCGCTACGGCGACGTCTGCATGCACATCTAGAGAGACTCGAGGAGAGGACCCGTCTCATCGTGGAGGAATTGGTCCGCGCCGGTTGTGGGGGCTGCGCGCACGGGGCTTGCGTCGAACGCGTGCGACTGCGCGCCGCCGTCCAGAGACTAGTCGCGACGGACGTGTTCGCGTTCGTCGCGCCTGCTCATACCCTACGCGGGGAATGCTCCTGTTCGCCCGGCTACTTCGGGGAGCGGTGCGAAGACGTCGCGATAGCCGCAACGAGGGCGACGTGCGATTGCGGCGCGGCACACTGCGACCCGTGCTGTGAAGACGATTCGTGTGGGCCTGTGGTGCAGCTGCGCGGCGACGGATATCTGATCTATCGCGTCGATCGCGGCGTGGTGCAAGGAGCGCGGTTGCTAGACGACGAGCTGGTCGCGTCGATGAGGGTGAGGACGCGAGCACCGCGCGGGACTCTTTTGTGGGTGGGGGGGTCCGTAGACTTTCTCACGCTAGAAGTGGTGCAAGGGCACGTGCAAGCGCGCTGGCAACTGGGCGCGGGCGAAGCGTCCGTGCGTGCGGGAGGGCGCGTGTCGGACGGCGCCTGGCATGAAGTGAGGCTCGAGAGACGCGGTGCGGCCGCGCGGCTCACGGTCGACAGACGCTCAGCGCACGCGCAGTCGCCGCCGCCGGCTGCAGTGCTCGACGTGCGACTCGATCGACTGCTCGTCGGCGCAATTTTAGAGCGACATGCGCACGCGCTATCTACAGAACAGGTGTGTAAATATCCCTACTTTGGTACATATTCCGGTGCGCAGGTATACTGCTTTCAAGAAACCAATCCGGAATAGCCCGCGCAGATAGATATCAAACATGACCTGATTACTAGATCGTGAATTTAATTAAAAGGAATCAGAATTATGTAAGGCAGGGTGTATTTGTGTTTTGTTATTGCACTTTTAACAGAACTATGCATAAATTAATGGAAAAAAATCTTATAATATTAATTAAGACATGAAACACAACAACAAGGGCAGGACAAGGGCGAATAATTTTTTGATAGCTGCGGATTAATTACATACAAAGCCAAATTTCTTTACCTATTTACTTGGTCGTATTAATTCTTATTAATGTTGATATAATCGGGAGCCGAAGATTTCTTATTGGATAGGGGACATTTATTATTATTTATTTATTTATTTATTTATTCATTTATACATAAAGCATTTACAGCAAGAGCCAAAACATGCAGTACGGGAAAATTAGCTAGGAATCTTATCTAAGAAATATATTAATACGTCTAAACTTAATACGGCGGTCAATTAAATACTTTCTGTAGTTTACGCGAGTAGTACGCATTAGATAAAACACTTTAACGGTTTAAAACGTGATATATACTATATTAGTTAAACTTATTTAAACATTATTTGAACAACGGTCCGACGTTTTGGAAGTGTTGTAGCAGCCGTGGTCACGGGGAGACTAAAGATTGAGGATGTCTCTGACGTCAAAGTAAAAACCGTTACGTTGGCGCCATCTGTTCCGTCGAAAAAATAACATCTATTTGGTGAAACTGGCCGGGTCCATGCAGAATTGACTAACGATGTCTTCGCGTTTTTTGGAATGTTGTTTATAGGAATCCAGAATTTTTAATATGGTTTTTATTATCAGAGTGATTGATAATAGCATACTGAAATTTTGGAAGCGTCGTTTGGAACCCACAGTACTCTTATCATGTAACCCGCATTCAACGTATTAACCGCCGTTTCACCAAACATCTTTGCTCCATGACCAGAGACATTAATTTTAAAGTCAATGACGAAATCAGGTTACAGCACTTTAAACTTAATAAGTTATTCGATAGACGCCGAATGATTAACCACTTTTTTTTTTTTTTAATTTTAAATAATAAGATTGATGCCCCTAATATATTAAGTAAAATCCAGCTTAATGTCCCAAGAAAAAGTTCAAGACTGAAACAGTTAAAAGTATTTTATCTTCATACACCAAAAACTAACGTAGGTCGAAACTGTCCATTGTATTGGATGTGAGACCCTTAATAATGTCACGCGAGAAACCGACGCTGATCCTTACTTTGATTCTTTTACACGATGTAAAAATAAAGTATTGCGACTACAGACACTTTATTATAATTAGGTTCGAATTCTGTACTCTAAATATTTCGAAACACTAATATTTAAGTTAACAATGCATCAGCAATTGGGCCCTACATAGGTATTTTAACTTATTGTGATGTTAAGTACATATAATGAATTACATGTAAGTGATCTGCTGATGCTGATAATGATAATAAATAAATATACAGAGGCCGTCCCCGTATTAATTTTGTCCGCTATTGAAATTACTGTGTTTCTTAATTTGGATTGCTTCGCGTACCAATCTTGGAAAAAATCGACTCCTGTTTGCGAGGATTTCTGGTTGGTCAGATAAGTATATATCTAATCTGCGGTATGTCACCGCAATTTTAGAGAGACGTTTATGTTTTATATCTGCGATGTGTTTCTTAATTCTGTTAGAGACGCTACGTTTTGTTTGGCCGATGTAGGGTAATTCACAATCACAATCCAGTCAACGTCTGCATTTTGAGAGACATTTGATTTGAGTACATTTGGTAGGTTTAACATTTATGGGCTTTACTTATACGCCGGTCTATGTTGTTTTTGCACGTGCATAGCTAGCAATTTTAAATCTATGTCAGCGTCGTGCTGACTTCAACGTTTATATTATAAGCAAATTTACAGGGTTATCTTATTGAGCATCCTACTTTCCTACTTTCTTGTAAATTATATTTAAGCGATATTAATAGGAAATAAATCAGTGGCACTACAGCACTCATTGAGTTTGGTTACTTCGCCTCCCTCTTAATCTTAACCTTTATTACATCAAATCACTTTTAATAATTTGTATAAATAAAAAATGTAATTAGGTTTTTATTGGGTTTTTTTGATACATAATATACAAACTCCTAATTCTATAGACAATATTGATTGCGTGTTTTAGATGTTAACTAGCGACATCTAGTTACAATGTCACAAAACAAACTTATTCACTAACAGCCGTTAACTCTACAGCATAACGTTAGCAAATACATTCACGTATACTTTTCCGAACTGTTATAGGCAACAGTCTCTGGTACCCGAAACTCGGGAGTATACGCTAAACTGTTCTAAACTACAACTGGTATAGATTTTTCACTGATCATATCGAGTGCTAGTAAAAATTTCTCTTCTTTACATCATGTATCACCAAATCAAAAATCATCACAAAAAATGCAATTTTCTTAATTTGCTAAAAATAAGGTGTTTCCAAGCATAGACCATTAAAAACATACTTTAAATTTTTCAGATAACTTACGCTTTCAATGGATGCATAGCTGATATAAAGATGGGAGGATGGAGCTTACCGGTGGAAGTAGAAGGATCCACTCGCGATGGGCGCGTGCATCTGACGCGCAGTGTCCGTGCACGAGTCAGTTCCGAGTGCGATGGACTGTCGTCACCCGGCCCATGCTCAGCCTATCCCTGCCTGCACGGGGGCACTTGCCGCGAGGCGGACGCTCCCGACGCGTACACGTGCACGTGTCACGGTCGCTATCGGGGCCGCGACTGCGAGCAGGACACCGACCCGTGCGCGTCGCAGCCGTGCCTCCACGGAGGGGTTTGCTCATTGGCGCTCGACGTCGCAGAAGGATATCGATGCGCGTGCGCCGCCGGTCTGAGCGGAGCGCGCTGCGAACGCGGTCGCTGGTGCAGGGCAGATGTGTGCCTCCACGGAGGCGCGTGCGAGGAGGGGGAAGCGGACGCGTCGTGCCGTTGCCGAGGGTACTACGGGCCGCGCTGCGAGCTCGACGTCGACGAGTGCGTCGGGGAGCCCTGTCTCAACGGCGCTACCTGTCTCAACGAGCCCGGGTCCTTCCGTTGTCTGTGTCCGCCCGACAAAACAGGTATTGTGCTACTCTACCAAGGGCAGCTTCCGTGTCGTTTTCTACATTTTCCTAATCTTCTGTACAGGTATGAACTGCGGAAACCCTCTCTATTCCGACGCAGTGATGGCAGGCGAAACGGCCGGAGGCATAGGCGCCTTGCGCGAGGTGTGGCGTTGGGCGCTGCGAGCGCAGTGGCCGATCGGAGCCGCGCTGGGAATGTTGCTTTCGTTGTTGTTATTGGCGGTGGGTCTCGGCGCCATAGTGCGCCGGTCGAGACGCTCTCGCGCTCCGCCCGCCCCCCTCAACAGCGAGCTCGATAAGCTGGCGAGCGGACGCGTGTGCAAGCTCTCGAACCTCGAGGCTCTGCGTCGCGAGCGGCCGGCCTCGTGCGCCGACCCCCCGCCCCTCAACAACATCGACACGCTGCGCTCGTACGGCTCAGCCGGTGACGAGCTCGAGGGCATCCCGCCCGACTATCTGCGCAATCTAAACATAGACCCGCACCTTGACCGAAAGCCTTGGTCGGAGCAGATGCATCTGCACACGTTCGTCGATAACAAGATCTACAACGGTGAGTGTTCGCACTCTCAGCTCTCACACCGCGTTATTCAATGTGCTGTTTCAATTACATGATACAAATATAAATCCGACAGACTTGAAAGGCTGCAAGCCCGTAGTGGCTCGCGGCCCTTCGCCGGCGAGGCCGCGGCGCAACTTGGGCTCCGGCACCGGAGGCGACATCGTCGGTGGATATCATTGGGACTGCTCGGACTGGTGCGGGGGCGGCGCTCTGCCCGGCATAAGCGAGGTGCCCGGCTCAGAGCGACCGGACTCCTCTTCCCCGCCTTCGCCCCGGTCGCCGCGGGGCTCTCCTCCGGCACCGCTCCCGCTCCCCCTCGACACTGACTCGGCTCCGGACGATCTTGACACTCACCGATTCACCGACGGTAAGACACGACGATCGCTCTCAGTCTATTGAATAATAACATGTTACACGACTAACGCTTCTCGTCGCCGACAGCTTCCTCGTACCTGCTGCATCCGGACGAGTACTTAGGCGCCAGCGAGTGCGAGGAGGGCGAGGGGCGGGCGGCGCCGCACACGCTGCGCGAGCCCGACGCGCACAGCCTCATCACCATGCTCGAAGAGAGGCACTCGTTGCTGGGCCGGGGCGCATCGGGCAGCGACCTCTCCGCCAACCTGTGCGAGATCGAGGAGTCTGACGCAGAGAGCGAGGGGGAGGGGCGACGAGCGAGGCACACGGCCGTTTGACATCGGCGCGCGGCTCGCGGGCTCCGTCGCGGCTCGCGCGCCCTCTAATATCAGTATTATGAGTAACCGCATTGACCTCGCCGATGATGTATATAGATGTCTAGTTGTGTACATTCCGATTGATTGATGCTGTAAATTGTGACTCGGCGAGACCCGGTGGACTATTCCACTGGTCGTTGTAAATTTGTACAAACCAGTTCGTGAGGAATGACAGGAAACGACGTAAAGGAGGTGAACGAACGCGTTCGGCGAATGTTGGCCTGTACATAATGTAAATAGCGCGTGTGGAATGAATGTCCCGCGGCGACCGCGAAGGCGGGCGGGCGGGTAGAGTGTGGTAGAGTGACGTCGCACTCGTTCAAACTAATTGGTGCTCTGACTATAGTTTTCATATCATAAGTTAAAATGCATTTATACAGCTCTATCCTGTAGACTAAGCTTTACACCTAAGTGATCTATTTTTATATGTGTACTAAGGTCGCGTCGCCCCGACTGATTGCGATGGCGAAGCGACAATTATCTCAGAGATTGTTGCGAGACATACAACACGACTAATAAAAATTTAAAAAAAAATACGTTTTATTATTTTTTGTCTCTTCTGATAGACTCTGATCACTCTTCATCTCTTAATTATAACATGATTTAATTCAAGAGATTGTCTTGAATTAAATCATGTTATAATTAAAAGATGGCAGTGTCACCTTCAACTTTATACTACGAGATAGCAATGTTTAAACTTAAATCGCCATGCCATTCCTAGATGGCGTTGCAATTTATATTTCAGTCAGGGGCTTCATCATCTCTTAAAGTAATATATTTCTTTTTAATATGGTTTAAAAAAAAAACAAAACTGTTTTGTTTAAATGAGTGTGCTATCCAACCACAGCAATTTAGAAACTCTTATAATGTCTCCCAACATAAGACTTCATATTGTCCCAAATGATAGAAGGCTTTTTTCAGCCATTTCATTTGATCAATATTTTTTTATTGCAATCGCTTTCCGTAAATTTTGACAAAAGTTGGGCCTCATTTCACTTTTAACAAATGCAATATTATTCTGCTGCAGCCATGCTCGTATATCTTCATCGTGTTTTCGTCACCTACCTCAAGTTATTAAAATCACCGAATTAATTTCTAATTTGCAAAACTTTTATCCTCCTTGAAATTTGTAAGCAAATCCAAAGGCGAGCCGAGTTATTGTTTTTAAAAAAAAGCACCAATTTCATTCAAGGGCTATAAAACGAATGAGGAGACAATTATATTTACCAATATATATACAAGGTTATTCCTGTCTATACTCGAGTAGTACACATTTAAATAAAACACTAACGGTTTAAAATGCGATATATTAGTTAACTTATTTGAAAATGATTTTTAACTTCGGCCCTACGTTTCGGATGCTTTGACTGAGCAGTCGTCGGAGACTGTCTCCCCGCGACCACGCCTCTGCATCATTTTCAATTAAGTTTAACTAATATATCGCATTTTAAACCGTTAAAGTTTAAATAAAACACTTTAACGGTTTAAAACGCGATATATTAGTTAAACTTATTTGAAAATTATTTTTAACTTCGATAGGTGGCAATTTTATTGAAGGCTTTCTTGTATTCTCGGAATTTATTTGCTTATTCGACGCCTCTTATCTTATTTTATTATTAGACGCTTCAACTTTTACGTCGTCACCGTCAATATCTACCGAC
>CAVLEF010000248.1:0-91689 GCA_963661955.1 Leptosia nina
GTAAAATTAATAAAATGCGTGAATTAAAAACTATAAATCTCTTTTGGATAAAGCCACGCTGGACACGAGGGAATGAGAGGAGCGGACTTGCTAGCAGAGAAGCCGCCCAAAACAATAAAAAAAGAAACAGACTACGACCTTTGCCCAATCTCTACTATAAAAAGACTAATTAGGACAGAAACGGTGCAGCGTTGGGAGGAGGATTATCAAAACGGAGAAACAGCCTCAACAACCACCCCCTTCACTCCCAACAGCTGCAGCCGCGGGATCATGAAAAGGGTGGGATTGGACGGCGAAACAGCACAGGTTTTAATGGGGCATGGTGGTTTAGCCGCATATCTCCACAGGTTCAAACGTAAGGACAGCCCCGTTTGCGCCTGTGGAGACGAGGTCTAAACGGTGCCCCATTTGTTGATAAAAAACTTAAAAGCTTAACTCGTGAAAAAACAGTGAATTTCAGTGCAAAAACTGGAAAAAAGTTTAAAATAAAAGTGCTTAAGTGCGTGCGGCGCCGAATTAAGATCGGCGACCCCCCCAGTTCTAAGTGCAAAAAAGAGCGCCGTGCAAAGACGCATCTTTTGGTGTACGTTCCAGATTTTTCGGCCCAAGTTTCGATTTTATAAAACGTTTTAAAAATTTTTTCACAAAAACGTGGTCCTCGAAATCCTGAAGGAGGACATCGTTGCCATACATCAAAAGAAAGCGCTCAGCAAGCCCAGTGCAGCGGTGGTCTTCGCAGCGAAATCGGACTACAGGAAAAAATTTTAAACAGAGGAAAAACCGGATAACCTAAAAATTAAGGTACAAAACATATATTTTCTCTTGAAAACTAAAGCGGTGACCCCTATATTAAAAATCAGCATAGAATAGAGCCTAACGAGACGCATCTTTTGAGGGGTCACAAAAAATTTTCTGACCACGGGAAGTATTTTTAAATCCCGCAAAAAACAAAAACCACGTGGCACGTGGTCGAAGATCCCGAGGGAATTCCGGAGCGTTCGTCCTTGTTCCGGAAAGCCCTCCTCAAGGCCATTCGTGAAAACACCGCTGGATCCAGGATCCGACCAGAAACGGCCGAGATATCGGCCCGGGAACACCAGCTGCGCAAAAACCGGGATATCTCGGGAACGGTAGGAGATAGGCCCTAAAATAACCCCATATTCTGTTTCTACCACCTACGGTGGTATAAACGATCTGCCCCGCAATACATTTATACACCTTATCCCATTATCCAAAAAATTTTCCCAAAAAATTTTCCAAAATTTTAATTTTCTGAAATCCTTTAAATCGACGTAGCTCCTAAACCGTTAGAGTTAGAGCAAAAATAACAGCAGCCGTGTATACGTAGTATACGTATACACGTCCGAAAGAGCATAAATAAGCCTAATCTAACGGTACCCCTAACCCCCCCCCCCCCCCCCCCCCCCCAAACAACCCCCTACCCCCCTACCGTTCCCGAATTACTGGACTGTGATATTAGATTATAAGATAACGTTTAAGTATTAAATTAAGACTTTCATGTCGTACCCTGTCTCTTGTATTATTACAGAGACTAGTAGAAACTCGTTCTTAAAATTTTAACTTATCTGACTAAATTCTTAATAATTTTGATGTTTTAAATTTAACTAAATATATTTTAAATATTAAGACATTCCGGAACTGTAGGCAAAGAAATCAGGGGTAACATATAAGACAGAATCGTAAATAGCTTTAAACACTGTAAAATTTCTATTAGATAAACTTAGGAATTTAAAACTATATTATTGACTAAAGTACTCATAAAGTTAAAAGTTAATATACTTATTCTATCGACACGCCGCCCTATTGGGGGCGTAAACTGTGATAAATAGACACTAGACTTCTAAATCAATAATTACATTGTAACTTTGACTGGGTTGCCTCTTTTTGGTGGCAGCCCTTAGCTGATTAAGTTTTAAATTATATGACCTAGGCCCCTATTGGCAATTAAGTTAGATATTAAGGACTTGCTTTATTGGCATCTTAATTTATTTTAAAATTTTATACTTATATTACTTTTACAAAACTGACAATTACTGACCTACCCAAAATGAGCTCCATCGCCAGAACCCCACCCCCCAAACGACTTAGTCAGCCCCTGACAGAGACTTCTACACGACACCCGTCACGACAAAACAGTGGTTTTGGACAACAAGCGACGAAACAAGCAAAACCCAAAAAAAAAAGTCCGCAAGGGTCTGGTGCAGAGACAAGTGGTGCGGTTCTCCCTCTCTCCCCCAGCACACCAAAAGTCACAGGCCAAGCAGGCACCAACAAACCGCACAAACCGTGCGCAAAAAGCAGTGAACCTGCAAAAACAAAGCCGAGGATGGAAAAGAAGGTCGCTAGCCAGGCCCGCACAAGCAAAAAAGGAGGAAAGACAGAGGAAGGAAAAGCGGAAAAGGAGAAAACGTAATGGGACTACTCGACAGGATAGACAAGTTAATTGACGACTCCCGAAACCTAAGAGGGGACATAAAGGAAGGCATAAAGAAAGCAATTAAATCCCTACGCCAGATGGCAAAGAGAGAAACAAAGGAAGAAGAAATAAACAAACAGAGAATGAGAGAAGCACAAACACAAAGAGAAGGTACAAACTCAGACAGAAGAAGAAGAAAGAAAAAGAAGATAGAATAAAAGAGAAAGAGAAGGATACAGGGAAACTAACAGGGGACCTAATGAAGGAACTGCGGGAACAGAGGAAGATTATAGAAAAAGAGTTTAAGGAACTAAAAAAGGAACTACCAAAAATGACAGCGATGATAGAGGAATATAGAAAGGGAAGAGGAAACAACGAAAAAGGGAGCTAAGGGAGGCATTGGAACAAGGGAACAAAGCGATAAGCGAATTTAAAACATACGCCAGCGTGGCCGCGACAGCAGTAAAAACAGGAGAAAGAGGAAAGGAAGAAGATTGAACATGAAACGGCAAAGTACGCCATAACAGTCGCATCGGAAGGAAAGGAAACAAGCGGAGAGGTACTAGAGGAAATAAGGAAGGACAGTAGATGCAAAAAAAACAGGCCTCAGAGTAGACAGGATTAGGAAAATAAAGGACCAAAGGGTAATAGTAGGATGTGAAAGTAGGGAAGAATTGGAAAGAGTAAAGGAGAAACTAAAGAAAAACAATAAACTGAAAGTCGAAGAGGCCACTAAACAAAGACCCGCAAATAATCCTGAGGGATGTCTTGAGCGTCCACACAGACGAGGAGCTCGTGGCAGCGCTCAAGACACAGAACAGGGAAATAATGAAGGAAGTAAAGAGGGAAGAAGAGGAAAGAATAATAGTCAGATATAGAAGAAGGACAAGGAACCCACACGCCAACCACGTTGTACTGCAGGTCCCGCCAAAAATGTGGCAAAACATTACGGAGGCGGGCAAAGTGCATATCGACCTGCAGAGAGTGGTGGCGATGGACCAAACACCCCTAGTGCAGTGCTCGAGATGCCTGGGTTACGGCCACGGACGAAGGCTCTGCAAAGAGGAGCAGGACACCTGCTCACATTGTGGAGGACCCCACAAAAAGGAGGCCTGCCCTGACCACCAAAACGGGATAAAACCGTCTTGTATAAACTGTGGCAGGGCCGGCATCGAAAGGGCCAACCACAATGCCTTCGAACAGGAATGCCCCGTAAGGAAGAAGTGGGACAGGCTAGCAAGGGCAGCGGTGGCTTATTGCTAAGGTTGCAAAGGGAAGAGGAATGGACAGGGACATGGAATCGCTCTTGGTAGTACAGGCCAACCTGCAAAGGAAAGACGCGGCCACCACAGAATTAATAATGGAGGGACAAAGGAGAAAGGTATCAGTGGCGCTGGTACAGGAACCGTACGTGGGGAAGGAAGGTAAAATGAAGATCTACGGAGGCACCAGAATCTTCCAGTTCGTAGGTAAAGCAGAGAAGGTGGTCAAGGCTGCTATCGTGTTATTTGATCCAAATACCGATGCAACACTTTGTCCAGACCTCACCACACCAAACATCGTCGTGGTAAAAGCAAAAACCTACGAGCAGGACGTGCATCTCGTATCGTTCTACTTCGAGCCCACACCCACGCCCATTGAACCTTACCTAAACGACCTCCGGAAGATCTGGAACTCGGTGGGCCCAAACGTCATCTTTGCAGGTGACGCCAACGCCAAGAGCGACCTCTGGGGGGGGCAGGATTACGGATAGGAGGGGGGAAAGCTTAATGGGATTAATTGCGGAAATGGGGGCATATGTGTCGAATGAAGGCGAAACGCCTACATTCGACACATATAGAGGAGGAAAGAGCTACAGTAGCTTCGTCGACGTCACATTCCACTCCGCCAACCTTTTAGGATTGGTGGAGGAATGGAGGGTCGAGGAGGCACTGACCAGCTCGGACCACAACGCCATCCTGTTTAAAATAAGAGGAACAAAATTGAAAGGAATAATGATAGAAAGGACCACGAGGATATACAAAACGGGGAAGGCGCACTGGACTGATTTTCGTGAGAAAATCGGCCAGCTGCTAGAAAGGAAAAGTATAAGCGCAGAGACCCTAGACAAGATAAGAACAGAAGAGGAGCTGGATAGGGTGGTCGAGGAGTACACAGAAATGATAAAGGAAGTATGCGAGGAAAGCCTACCGAAACTTTGAGTGTTAGCGTCCACGCTTCGCAGCCGTATAAAAGGATTGGTCTAATAACTGTTTTATAAGCCCTTATCTTTGTCGTCCTAGTCAGCAATTTAGACACTAACAACTTGTGAGAGCCGCACTACAACCGAGGGCGTTTTGGATTCGGATGTCTGTGGATCAATTTCTTTTGATATTTTAAATTCCCCCGCTTTGTTCACATTTCTCGCTGTATTTTCGCTCCTATTAGTCGCAAAGTGTTGTTAGCCTATAACCTTCCTCGATAAATCCTCTAACCAAAACAAAAAAATTTCAATTCGAACCCGTACTTCCTGAGATTAGCGCGTTGAAACAATCAAACTCTTCAGCTTTATATATTAGTACTAGCACACCCGACCACGCGTTGCTGTGGCTGAAGTTATTGTTTTATTACATTTTGGTATACAATTTAAGAGGAACGCTGAACAGTAGGAGAACATCAGTCACGGGGACCATCATGCTTTTTACATCTATTGAATAGTAGTTTATATGACACGTTTGTCGGTTTACCGTAGCAGTGCCATCTATTGATTACTTATTCAATCCATTGTAACTGTCAATTATTTATAGACAAATAATTTGCAATAAAATAAAATTGCGACTACTTATAATTAAAGATCTAAACTATCCTATGTCTCAAGTAGGACCAGACTCGCGTTTCAAACCGTTAGTGTTTAATTTAGATCAGTCCAGTAGTTTAGGAGTCCATAGCGGACAAACATCGTGACAGGAGATTTATAAAATAAAGATAGATAAAAATAGAAAATAATTTATTAGTTCTTTATTCCAAAACAACTTGATTGTTAAAGGAAACAGTTTTTGTTAAGATATATAGGTATATACATTAAAAATGATATTTCTCACGCCAAATAAGAATTTAGCTTCATGAAGCTTGAGTTATAAATACAAAAATTAACTTTATTTTTTAAATTCTTAACTTTTGATTTTCATTTGCATGCGAATTATGGATGTCAATCTATAAGTTCAGAACAACAGTTTATGAGGAAAAAAGATTTTGCGAGTAAAAAGTGACATTCGAATGGCTTCAAAATGCCGTAATTAGTAGTGTAGTTATTTTCTTTTTATTAAGATTTGTCGTATTGAGCCCGACTACGAATACTAACCGGAAATCATAGCCGTAAGAGAGCACTCTATCTCAATATATATTATTCTACTCTATGGTTTAGAAGAACATTGTCTTGATAACCACAACTAACTTGACATTGAATATGCTTTATACTTAGAGTTTAAAATGTAGCGTAACTACAATTTTAACTCTAAGTATATAACACGGATCATGTTTTCTTCAAGTGTAAGAATCTTTGATTTTTCCGCCTCGAGGTTCTCCTTACAATATCATTCATCCTACTAATATGAAATGCAATATACAACTTTCTTCTGCTGAATTAGTTATAATTCTAGCGCTTCTAGTTTTCATTACTCTTATAATATTAAACTTCAATTTCATTCAATCATTTCAATTTATTTATTTACTCTCATAATAATAAAAATAAAATAATAAAAGCCTTTATTTCGGATAATATCACAGTTACAATAATTATGTTTGCAATCATCGACGACCGGTATATCCGTTTGCCTCTTTCCGGCATACCGCATAGGATTCTCCCAACTTCTTCCACTCGCCTCTTAGTGTTGCAGTTCTCATCCACGTTTTTCCTGCTGTAACTTTAATATCGTCTCCCACCTTTTGAATCTCTCTTATAATATTAAACTTCAATTTCAGTGTTCTATCTTTTGTATTATCACCTGTATCATCATGTCACATAATATTCTTTGTCTATAACTAAATTTATTTAGCTCCATCTAAATACGAGTGTGAACATTTCTTTTTAAATACCAATAACATGAAAAAACGTTAAAAAGACATAAAATTGGGTCCGCTATTTTTTTTATCTCAAAATTACAGTCAACATTGCTAACTCTGTGGTATATATTTTGATAGTCGCTTTGGCAATTGGCAGTGACAATAGGCTAAGTGCTCCGTTAATTCCCATTTCCCGCCAACCACAAATTCATTCATGAAATAATTAGTTAACTATTATTTACTTACTATGGAAGCAAAAGACGAACTTGCACAACTAGAAGAACTTTTGTGTGCAGATGCACCCGATAAGAAAATTGCAATTACAGGAGACCGCCTACAAGAAGTTAATATATTTATTCCGGAAACCCACGATATCACAAGTGACTCTGATGCGACGTGTTCCGTAGTTCATACTGGTGATACGGATTCTTCGGACGATGAAGAGAGAAGAAATTACACAGAACGCAAATATGATGATTATGGATCACTTGTTAAAAAGTCCCTCCAGCAAAAGGACCAGGAGTGTATAGAAGAAAGATTAGAATTTGAAAGCAGACTACGGGAAAGAAATAGGGATATGAAACTTTCAAAAATTATAGCGAAAAAGGCTAGCACGTCTGGCTCATGTAACAATGAAACGTTTAGAACGCCAGATAAGAAAAACAGTACGCTTGAACTCTTTACCGATCCTGTATTTGGTATCCGTATAAGTAAACCTCTTGTTTCTATGACTGCCCTAGTGGATCGAATGCATGGTAGAGAAGCAGTCAACATGCTTAGAGTGAAAAGATATGTAGAAAACGAAAATCTTAGCAAAGACTGGGTAATCGCAGGAGTTATAATTAGAAAGAGTTCAACCAAAAAATCTCAGAAGGGAAACCAATTTGTTATTTGGACTCTAAGTGATCTCAAGGATGATATTAAAACAGTTTCATTGTTTCTTTTTCGTAAAGCTTATAATGAACTATGGAAAACTAGTGAAGGTACCATTGTAGCGGTTTTAAACCCCAATGTGCTTGATAGATCAGAAAACAGTAAAGACCAAGCGTGCCTCAGTGTCGACAATTCAGACAGGGTCATGCTTTTAGGGCAATCCAAAGATTTTGGTATTTGTAAGAGTAAGAAGAAAAATGGAGAACCTTGTAGTAGTGTTGTTAATACGAGCCTAGGCGATCATTGCATATACCATATAAAACAAGAATACCAAAAATTTTCAAAGCGCCAAGAACTTCAGTCCTCCACTATGGGAAAGGGGCTTATTAATTTAGAAAACAAAGTTTTTGGTAAAAACACATTTATATATGGCGGTAAGGCTTATTCTGCATTACCTCTGAGTAATCATAAAACTGTTAAAGACAGAGATCAAAACAGGTTAATGTCATTGAGTGATTATTATAAATCTGAAGGTGACAAATTGATGATTAATAAAGCACCAAGTAATGGCATTGTGCTTAACAAAAGTGGATTATTACATAGTCCAAAAATATCCAAGATTAGTGATACACATAGACTAAATGCACTAAGTCAATCACCTACCAATCGGCAGAGTTTGTCTGAAAAGGTTGGAAGTTCCCCGACTTTAGGTTTTGGACTAAAAGGTGGAGGCATGATCGACCTTAACATGACCTTTAGTCAAAAGCGAGCCGAAAAAGCTAAGTTTAATGCAGTGAAATTGATACAACAGAGTGGAGGGATTCCAAAAATTGACCCAAACAACATAAAAGGAACATATGTAGGTAAAAAACGTGCCCTCGAAAAGCTTTTGACAGACACAGATTTACAGGAAAATAGTAATAAAAAACCAAAACTAAAAGGGACTCACATAGAACCAAATGTTACAGAGAGTAATGCGAGAGCACCTAGTTGCAGTAGTAGTAGTAAAATAATTATGTCTGAACGATTTAAAAAAATTCTCGAAGCAACTTCGGCGCATGAACATTTACTAAAAGAGCATGACGACGCGGAACAAAATAAGTACTTTAATAAATTGGAAAAGAAAGAAGCAATGGAAGAGAAAATGTTGAATACATTTAAAATCGCTTGCAAAGCGGTTCGATGCGTCAAGTGCAAGTACACTGCTTTTTCAGCCGCAGAACTTTGCAAAACCGATCGTCATCCCCTTAAAGTGATCGAAACATTTAAAAGATTTTTCAAATGTGCTGATTGCAACAATAGAACCATTTCATTTGAAATACTGCCGTTGCAATCGTGTAACAATTGTAAAAGTTCAAGGTGGATAAAAGCTCCAATGCTAAGAGAGAAGAACGAATTACTTACGGAAACTCTTTCTATTCGCGGGGAGGAAGAGGGTTTTATTGGAGCAGAAATTAAAGGGGGGAAGAATATAAGTTTGCTCGTACCAGATAGCTAATAACATAACTTTCCTTTGTTTTTCTTAACATCATTCGACAAGTATTGGACATAATTGTTTGTACTATAATTATTCATGTCAAGTGTATTTTTAATCCCTTTAGTTATACCATAATAAAATAAATATTGATTTTGCCAACCATATTTAATGATTTCTTTCTGAGCAATATTTAAAGTTGGTAATCGTTGTAAAAATGTTGTTATACAAATACTGGGAAAAAAATAAAATAGAACTTTAAAATAAAGCAATTATACAATTTTTATTACGAAACTCAGTAAATAACACTGATCCATTCCATAAATGATGCGTCTGATCTCATACAAAGTGCAATATCTCTTGGCTTTATATTTTACACAGCCCTCGATAGTAATATATACTACTCGTTACAAAACAGTGGAGCTAGAGTATGTTTTTGTTTCAAGGTATATACAAGATCTCGTGGAAGTGTGCGGCAATAGTACTTTAAAACGAAAAATCATACAATCTCAACCTGTCAACAATAAACTAGTTAGGAGTTATTGAATTATTTGCAAATTCTGAATGATCGTAATTAAGAACAAAAAAGTATGTCTCTAAGACTGCCACTGGGTGTTCAGTAAAAAAATATTTACACCCCTACAGAGTGCTTAAAAGTGACAATTTAATCACTTCGAGTCGGAGATATCTGTCTAATATACGTGATGTACGAGTCGGGCAGTTGACGTGTCGCTCAGCATTCGTTTTCAGCAAAGTTGTCCGCGTTCAGAGTGGAGCCTCGTACGCGAACGACAGAAAATCGACGTCGAAGTAAACTTTATTTAACATATTGAAATAAAAGTGGGGGTCGTAGTATATTTATTTATCTCATTATTGAAAATTATTCGAATGACGTTCGCTTTGTTTATTGTAGTTCACGTGTAAACTATCGATTTTACCTCCTATGAAATAATAAATCCGTAATCGAATAGATTCACATATATTAGACAACGTATAGCGTCCGCGGAGGGGCGCGCGATCATTCCCACTCGGTGGTAGCGGGCGGCTTGGGCGTCAAGTCGTAGAGCACGCGCGAAATCCCGGGCACCGTCATCAGCTCTTTGCGCATTCTGTCCACCACCTGAAAATTGCATTGGCAGAGATGAGTCTAAAGGTGCGCTCTCGCACTCGCCGAGTGACAGAACTACGCGTTCGATCACGTACTTCCTGCGGCATGACTTCCGAGCCGGGCAGAGCCGCCACGCCGGTCATGAAGTCCGAAGTGAGGAAGGGGCGAAGCACCAGCGAGCGTTGGCACGACGGCGCGCGCAGTGCGGCATCCCGGTCGAAGTGGATCGGAATGAGCACCACCGGCATCTGGGCGACGCGGTTCGCGTAGCCGCTCGACGCCAGCGCCTGCGCGGCGAGGTCGTCCGCTTGGCGAACGGTGGAGATGACTTGTTGCGTGAGGAAGGTCGGCGTGATGTCGGTTATTTGCTCCTTTATCACTCCTCCGAAGGCGTAGCACACCCTTAAACAGAAGAGTACGTCAGTCGAGAGAGCTCGGCCGACGTCACGCCCAGCGCAACGACGTGCGCGCGGCTCACCTGTTGACGTTGTGGCAGACGCGGGGTATTATGCGCGCGAGATACTGCATGTCCTTCCAGTCGGGCGGGTAGCGCTCCGTCGACAGCGCCACCGCATAGCTGTACGTCCGTCCGTCACCTGCAAAAACCGCGATTCGCGATCAACACGATAAGCCCTGTGCGAACCTTCCGCGCCGGTCGAAGGCGTGTCAGCATTACTGACCTTGCACTCCCACAGAGCGAACGGGCAGCAACGTGGCAACGAGTGGACCCGTGGAAGAGATGCGGCGGAGCTCGGCCTGCTCGGTGGGCGTGGTCGCGTTCGTCACTCGCCCGAGCAGCGCGTGGCACTTGACACACATTGACGCGTACTCCACCATTATTTTTACTATCACCTGAAACATTACGCAGTAGTTTGTAGTGGGTTCATAGTTGTTCTGTAATTAGCTAAGATAAAAAAAAGCTTATAAAAAAGGCCAAAGGTCAATTTAAGAATTACTATGAGATTATTAAAGTTGAAATTTTTTGCACAAGGATAAGTATAAGGACGTGATTTTCATCGCTTACTGTATATTACGATAGGACCCGTAGTAAGTGTTATAACCAAAGATTTGTCATTTATTTTGATTTATATTGAGATATTATGAATTTTTATAATACGAAACGGGCGAAACCTGTGTCTCTGCAAAATCCCTATCGGCGAAAGGCTCTTCCTGGCACAGCACTCGAACGGCCAGCCCGGGCCCCGGAAACGGCTGCCGTTCTACTAGAAGTGGCGGTAAACCTAGTTCTGCACCCAATATGCGCACCTGTAGAGATCAACAACGATTTAGTATAATGAGATTACTAACTGCAGCTCCAGTTTGCCGAGCACGAGTCACAATCACCTCGTCTTTGTGAAAGTCCTTGAGCGGTTCGACGACCCGACCGCATTGCCTCAACACGCGAACCAATTCGGTGTCGTTGTGGTGCGTTTTGATCGTAGCGGCGTTGCTGGACGCGAGAGACGAAGCAGACTCGATGAGGTCGGGCCGGAGGGTGCCCTGGCCGAGGAGCACTTGGTCCTCTCTGGAATGACACGGCACTAAAGTTGAGTTTTGTTTAGAGTTAAAAACTTAATAGAGTTATTGTCCGAATATGAACGACCGCAATACCGGAATCGGAGTCCACTCAAGAAGCTCTATTGCGGTGACGCAAGACTCAGTTCCAGCATACTCCGCATAGTGGGAACGGTAATCACGCGTAAAGCGACTCACTGTACGCGAGTACTCACTGTGCATGGAGCAGATCTTTGACGGCCTGCTCGGCCACGCGCATGAACACGTCGCCGATGATCTTGCGCTTGTCCTCCGGCGCGGTGGTGTGGCACAGCAGCGGCGTGTGGCGGGTGCGGCCGCCCGTCTCGCGGACCGTCGTGCTGCCTTGTCTGAACTGCGGTCGTATAGAACACGATTATATACTCTGTCAACCGTGGATCCCTTGCGGAGTAACCGGAACACACTTCACCTGGTGTGCCGCGTTGATGACGTGCAGACGGACTCCGAGTTCGCGCAGACATCTCTCCACCTTGGCACTTTCGTTTTTACGCATGAATCCTGTAACAAGAATTTATGAAATCGGATAACGAGCAAAAATAAAGCAAGATAGATAGAAAAAGTATTTTCCCCGGGTACGTTATTTCGGGGCTCAACGAGCTTACCATTGTCGATATGTAGCGCGACCACTTGGTCCTCCCGGAGCGCCGTCCGCAGCAACGCTGCACACACTGTCGAATCTACTCCACCGCTCACCAGTACCTTAAAAAGTCCTCTAAGATTATCCCCCGGGGTATGTAACACGGCGCCAGTGACACGTTATCCCAACACTGGGCCGAAAATATTTGAATACGAAACACGTACGAGCACTTTATTGTCGCCGACGGTATCCCTAATGTACTGCACGCACGCGTCGCGACGCGAGCGCAGCGTGAAGGAGCGCGACATTCCCGCTATATCGAACAGGAAGTTCGACAGCATCTGCTTGCCCTTCGGAGTTAGGTCCACCTGAGAACAATATATGTATGAAGCGAAGCTTAGATTCCGTCTGAGTGAGGCGTAACCGTGTCGTTTTCGCACGCAGCTTTACCTCTGGATGAAACTGAACGCCGTAGAGTCGCAACTGCTCGTTGTATATGGCGGCGATGAGATGATTGGACGACTGTGCACCTACGCGGAATCGATCCCCGACCTTCGATACGCTATCCCCGTGCGTCAGTAACACCGGCTGCAGTTTTTCTAGACGACTAAAACGAAGGGGATTTTACTTGATACTCTTTGTGATTGATTAAAATGATGAGTTCAGGTTGATACATAGCTTATAACTTTCTGGACGCAAGATGGGTAAAAAAAAAGCGGCACACATACTTGAATAACGGACAAGAAGTCTCGACCTCAACCTCGTACTGTCCGTCCTCACGCGCTTCTTTGCGAAGTACGGAACCGCCGAACTCCTTGTTCAACATCTGCATGCCGTAACATATGCCTGCAAAGAATGTCCGTGAACTAAAGCCGTTCGTAAATGCTAAAGATCCCGATTAAACCGCACGCACCTAAGACGGGCAGACCCATCTTGAATATGTCCGCGTCATATCTGGGCGCGTCCTCGGCGTACACCGAGTTGGGGCCGCCGGATATGATGATCGCCCTGTAGCCCGCCTCGCTCAGGTGGTACGCCGGCGTGTCCAGCGGCAGGATGTCCGACTCCACGCACAGCTCGCGGACACGGCGATCGATCACCTGCAACACATACCTTTACTGATCGAAACTTTGGACGAGCATAGTAACACAGTAATAATCTTTTAACACCGCCCAGTAGCAGTAATGAGGTCGCCACAGAGTTTTTTCCAGGTTTGAGGTTTTCAACAAAACGATTGGTCAATTAGAAACTGATTATTGCCGGGAAGCGGCGCATTACAACTGGAACGCAATCCAACACATGCATTGCATTAATTAATTAACGAGAAACCGATTCTACTCTTGACGACGAGGACAAGTAAAGAGAAGAGGAACTACTGGGTCGAAATGAAATCTGCGTTGGAGCATTTACCCAGGAAGAATTGTGAAAAAAAATGGGGGACATTCAATTCAAAGTTCTTTAGAGGGTTTGCGCTGCGAAAATGGTTCAAACATTCTTAAAAATATGTAAAAACTTTAAACGTTAAACTAAAAAAATGTCCGCTACAATATCATGTATCTTGTAAGATTAACTTGCATCAATGACGGGCTGCGGATGACGTCGGGATACATAATTTCAATAGCGTCTTATTTTATTTGACAACGACGAAGTGCAAATGCGCCCTTCGAATGCATGTCATTATTTAAACAAGATATACATATTGTTTTTAACTATATAAAAATATATTTAAAAAAATTAGAAGATGAAACTGTGTATAGATCATCTCTGGCTCGTACACGATGAACCGTTTCCGTATATTTCTGTAATAATACATATATGTAACCTGTAGTAATATTACAACCCTAGACAGTTACGATGAAACAGGTTTGATTATTGTCGTTTTTAAACGTATTCTTTCGATCGAAGCGTATAGCTATTAACTTAAAACGATACCTTGCGTTATCTTATTATGTTAAGTAGATTAGAATATACGATACATATTATAAAAATAATTATCTGAACATAAAAAAAACAGTTTTGGCTGCAAATTATTGAGAATACTAACTAATAGAAACCGTGTAACACTCTATCGACAAAGGTCAAATGATCTACTTATTCAGGGATTTGTGGTTTTGACCCACAGAGTGATATCAATATTATAGATACTGCGGAATATTTAAATTAAACAACCCAAGATAAAATTCTATTTATATAAAATAATTTTGTCAAATATTAATGTATTCATTGTGATAGTTAAGTTTATTGGAGTAAAATTATAGAAAGGTTGATTGGTATTAAGAACACAATTTGTAATCCATCGTGAGTTTAAGGGTCAAGTTTCAGAAGTTATAAAATTATAAAGGATTACCTTTCCATACTGGGATCCAGCGTCCAATATCGCGACTTTATCTCGCCCCAGTGCTGCGCCGTTCGTCCCTCGATACTGTCCTTCAGCGCTCGCTGTGTGCATTTCGCCAACTCGCCCGCAGCACTGACACAAATCATTGAAAAACACTTGTTTATACGTTACATACATAAGTTGCGCAACTTTTTCGTGCGTTCCTACTACTGAATTATCTAACACAAAATCATCTCGGAGGCAGCGCTTGACAATATAATAAATAACTATTCTTCACATTTTCATTAAAATGTACAAAAATTTTCAGTGTAAATTTCACTCTGATACGACTGCTAGGTATAATTTTATGAACAAAGACATTGCAAGATAGCATGGCTGATGTAACTTTTACTATCCACTTTTGATCAACTGATGTTAATTTCCACATTAATATTATTAAACACACAAAAAATATATTCACTTTATTATATTAATGCTTTTTGAATGCAAATGAAATTGTAATTGCATAGGAAATAAGAAATTTCTCAATACAAAGAAACAAAATCAAAAAACACAACTGGTAAATTTAAAAATACTACCTTACTAAATAATTTCTTAAATCCAAACATAACATATGTACACCATAACACTTAACATTTTTTCACATGTCCGAGCACACATGGACATGTCTTTGCTAATTGAATAACAATATAATGAAAGTAATTTCCCTCAAACAGTACTGCACACATATGTGTCATCTGTGTAAATGGGTATTTTTAGACCAACCCACATGATGCTTTCATGTAAATCTATAAACATAATCCACTACGACATAGTGTAGTTTAGAAGTCTTCTCTTATGTATTGTTTGGTAACTGCAGGCTGTGTAGTGTTCATTTTTTATCAACTGACATAAATTTAATATGCATAAATGACATCATTATTTTGAATTTTGTGATAAAAGCAGACCCAAAGTGTCAGCGATGACACTTTCTTATTGGAAAAATATAAGATACTCTAACATAAATAAGGTTGATATGTTATCTAAACTAACAAACAATCCTAAGTAAAATTCTTCCAACGTTATTGTAAAAATAATGCTGGAATATAAGATTTGGCATGCCAATTCTCCATGTGTCCTTATCTTTTCTGTGCCATTGGCATGATTTGAACTAGTGGGTACTTTAACGATGATGTAACAAGGTACAAAAAGATTTACATCACATTTTATAATATTAATCCAAAGGTTATCATCACTCTACACCTACCACCACTTGTTATTTATAAAGAGATTAAAACCAACCTTTCTAAACAAACAAAACATTTTTGGTCCACATTAGGAAGTATTAACATTTCATCTAATATTGAAAAATGTGATGTTAGGTATCGATTGATAACAGAAAACGATAACACTGAGATAATTTTAAGCATTTTCACTGAATCAGTCTTGGTTGCAAGTTGAAAGACACGACATCGTTTAATTTAAAAAGTTGTATCGTGTATAAACGAACTGCTTTGAGCTCGACGAAATGCATTCGGTTAATACCTGCCAATTTCATAATTACAACAATATACCACGAAGTTAATGAAAAACGCAAGTAAACCCGGGCCCTGACATTACTAACATTTTAGGTCAAGAATAAAATCTATTTTGAGTATCCTATATAAATGCCTGTATAATGGCTTTGTGGTAATAACATATGATGGTCTCACCTACAAATAATATTCAATGTTTCAGGATAATATTTTCATGAAAAAAACGCGAATAAATGTGGTTCTCCATTCAGCACTACGAATACAAAATAATAGTACTAAATTAAAATTCAGGTGGCGCCACCACGAAATAACTTGATAAGTGTCAATGCGTTCTCTTTATTACTATACCTATCGGAGCCTGGAATTTTTTTACAAGCTAAAATTTGCTAATTCAAAAATTCGAAAGTCACTACTATTATAATCGTTTAAACGCTTGAGATACTTAACATGTGTGCGATCTGACTTTTCTTTTTCAAGAATGTTTATTAAAATATTATAAATATTTAGATAACTGAATGAATCCATACATAATATCTTTTGCTTGTCATTTTTCGTTTCATTTTACGCAAAGATTCATAGTTTTTAGCGTCACACCACTACGTTTTATGATTTTAAAGCTTTAGCAAAAATTCACCAACCTTTAATGAATTCCTCTAACATTATCATAAAATATATATTTTTTTAATAAAATATTATTTAATATTAACTAAAATATAAGACGATAGTTTTATTAAAAAAACATTTCTGTCTATGCATAACTTTAAGACACAAGGTAAAATTATACATATCATATATTCTGGCTTATATTATCATATTGTGATAGTCATTTGGCAATTGACAATTTAGTCAATCTGCTTGGGTGACTTGTAAAATATTATTTTAAAACAGAAGCTGCTTCTTAATTTTTTTCTTTAATAAGAAAAGTAACAAAGACATTGTTATTCAGACTATAAACTAAACAAATATATCTCAAAATGCCTGATCATTTAGGAGATGATATGCGAAAAGTTAAGGATGACAAAGAGGAACCAGAAAAGGAAATAAAATGTAAGTTTTTTTGAAAACATCGAGTAACTGATATATAATTGTCTTATTAAAAATATTTATTTACAGCGCTGGATGAAGGCGACATAGCACTATTAAAGTCATATGTAAGTATTATAACCTATATTATAATAATTTACTTCGGAGAATAACCGATTTAAACGATCTTGTATATTCTTTTTTTAGGGTCAGGGACAATACACAAAAATTATTAAAGATGTAGAAGATGGTATACAGACAGTCATGAAGAGGGTCAATGAACTAACAGGAATCAAAGAGTCAGATACTGGACTTGCACCACCTGCTTTGTGGGATTTGGCAGCTGATAAACAGACATTGCAGAATGAACAGCCTCTGCAGGTCCAATACCATATACATAACAAAAAGTTACCCATTAAAAAATGCATATGGTCTTAGACCAAACTGCTTAATCAAACTGGTTGCATGTTGTAGCAGTATATCTAGTAAGACTCATGTTTACAAGTAAAAACAAATACTGTCTATAGTTTACGCGGGTAGTACCCATTTAAAAAAAACTTTTTAACGGTTTAAAACGCGGTTTTTTTTTTTAATTTTTTTGGAAATGTTTTTTTCCCCCGCCCGGGGGTTTGGGGTGTTTTTGGGCCGCGGGGTCCCGGGGTTTTCCCCCCCCCCCCCCTTCCCTTTTTTTTTTTTTTTTTTTTTTTTTTTTTTTTTTTTGTTTAAGTCAGTATATCGCGTTTTAGTTAAGACTTATATTTACAAGTAAAAACAAATCAAAATTGTATATTGTTATTAAGTGAATATAATAACATACTTGCATTTCAGGTGGCAAGATGCACGAAAATTATTAATGCAGATTCAAATGATCCCAAGTACATAATTAATGTGAAACAGTTTGCAAAGTTTGTTGTAGACCTAGCTGATTCAGTTGCCCCCACTGACATAGAGGAAGGCATGAGAGTTGGGTAAATATAAGTTAAAAGCTTTATAGGTATTCTCAGGCTCTGGGCTGGGGGCGACATACTGGAGAGTTTACAGGAAACCTGTTAAAAAAAACAGTTTTTCTAAACTACCTCCTACATTAACGTTCACTGTTTCAGCTCCGTACAAAAAGTAATAGTATTGAGATATTACTTTGAACAATAGGCAAATATGCATGTATCAATTCTAAGACTTAAACACTAGTATTTTTATATAAAATTGTGTAATACTTTAACTAGTAACTAGTTTTTGTACCCTAATATATTTGTTCAAATTTGATAGTGTTGATCGCAACAAGTACCAGATACACATCCCTCTTCCTCCTAAGATAGACCCGACTGTCACCATGATGCAGGTTGAAGAAAAACCTGATGTGACATACAGTGATGTTGGAGGTTGCAAGGAACAGATTGAAAAGCTAAGGGAGGTGGTTGAAACACCATTATTACATGTAAGTAGTGAAATAATAAATAATTAGAAAAAAAATATTAGTTTAAACTCTCACATATACATTTGTATAATTGGGGACAGGGACTGAATAGTTCCATTAGTTGTAATGCTATATCACAACATCTATTTTTGTTTGTAACAGTCTGATGTTAATTTTGTAAGGGAAGTGATTCCTCTATTATTACTATATAAATTCCAGCCTGAAAAGTTCGTGAAGTTAGGTATCGAGCCTCCGAAGGGAGTTTTACTGTTTGGGCCCCCCGGGACTGGTAAAACACTATGCGCAAGAGCCGTGGCCAATCGTACGGATGCTTGTTTCATTCGAGTTATTGGTAAGTAGTTCATTGCCAATTTCAAATCACACTCATGAATTAACTAATTCTAGTTATAGATGTATTGAAATAATACAACAAACCCTGTATGAAATATCCTCCTTGTCTTCTGATTGCATTAGATGCTTTGTTGTTGGCACAGTAAAGTCTAACTTACTGGCTTTGAATAGAACACTTCGGTTTAAATGTGTACCACTCGCGTTAACTATAGACAGTATTTACTGGCTTTGGCTTATTATTTTAAAACACTGGATACTCTGGAGGATAAACAAGCCGGATTACTCTTCTAATACATTTGATACGGAGCTTACAATAATCTATTTATGTTTATAAATCGAATTAACTGTTTTTTGCTTTGCATTAATAAAATCTTAATACTTACTTAGGGTCTGAATTGGTTCAGAAGTACGTCGGAGAAGGAGCACGTATGGTGAGGGAACTGTTCGAGATGGCGCGCAGTAAGAAGGCTTGCCTCATTTTCTTCGACGAAATTGACGCCATAGGTGGCGCTCGGTGCGTAATGTGTATTAATTTAAAGAAGAGTAACAATCATTTATGAAATTTAATTAAGTTAACGTCGTCAGCTTCAGTCGGATTGATGCCGGTCGGAGTTATTCAGAATCTATACTACGGGAGAGTAAAGAAGGATTGCCGTACATGAGCATCTGCGGTATTCCGATACAACTCTCCTACATTAATTCACAGTGAACAACTTAATCGCTCGAAGTTTGGCGAAAAAGCTACACGCCGTGAAACAAACAGCACGTACAAAAACAGTTACACACATCATTGTAGATTATAACTAACTTCTAAGCGTGGTCGTTTCAAACGCAGGTTCGACGATGGCGCCGGAGGGGACAACGAAGTGCAGAGAACTATGTTGGAGCTCATCAACCAACTCGACGGATTTGACCCTCGGGGAAACATCAAGGTAACGTGAGTTAGCATTAAATTATCTGCGTATCATTCTTCACACAGTTCAAGTTATTCAGACTCTAAACGAGCCTTTGATCAATACAAAAACGCTTTTCATATATTCAGGTGTTGATGGCCACCAATCGTCCCGACACACTGGACCCTGCGCTGATGCGTCCCGGACGTCTCGACCGAAAGGTCGAGTTCGGGCTGCCCGATCTCGAAGGCCGCGCGCACATCTTTCGCATCCACGCTCGGTCTATGAGCGTAGAACGCGACATTCGCTTCGACCTACTGGCTAGACTCTGCCCTAACTCGACTGGTGCAGAAATTCGGTAAGTCCAATATTAGATAATTAATATTGGAAAAGTATTTTTAGAGGCGATTCTCATTACATTTTTGATCGTGTACCTAAATTCGCAGGTCTGTGTGCACCGAGGCGGGAATGTTTGCCATCCGAGCTCGCCGTAAAGTGGCCACAGAGAAAGACTTCCTCGAAGCCGTGAACAAGGTCATCAAGAGCTACGCCAAATTCTCGGCGACGCCTAGATACATGACTTACAATTAAACTCGTGTCGCCGTTTTGATTATCTTATTGTATTCCTAAACATGCTTGTTTGATTTCAATCTCCTGTACTTACAAAATGTAATTTAAAAAGATAAGCTTTTAGTGAACCTACCAATTTCCCCTAATACAATGTGGAGTTTTCCGTCTCAGCTGTAAGGTTCTTATTCGCGTATCTACGGAATAAATCATACAGCAAGATGAATCTGCATAAAATGCTGGAAAAACGTGTGGCCTGCTCTGGCTGTAGACAGCTAAAGGTGACATTCAGGCATCGCGTGATCCACCCACTGAAGTATTTTATTCAGAAAACCTACACATCGAAGCGTTATTTTTAAGAAGGAAATTTCTAATAAGTCTGCCCTTCTGTCGAGGCAAATTTAAGGAGCTTTATGAAACTGCCAAGTAAGAGAAAATGACTAAATGCAAACCATTTCCTAGGCTCAAAGATAATACTTCAATAAACGTGTCTTCTACGATGTCATATAAATTTCCATTCTGTATTTGCGGCATTTTCATGTAAATCATAAAGACCTACTGTAGCACTATACTTTTTGTATGTTAAAGAACTTATTAAAATAAATATCGCCATTTATACTATGTATCAGCATTATAGCAGTTATATTTAGAATAGCCATTGAATGAGGGTAGTTAAAAGTATTGACAGTTGCCATTCGTGAATAGAAAATGTCTGTGATCAATACTCGTATTTCAGTTGTGTCCAACGGGTCTAACTAATTTAACACAGTATATAGGTCGCGACTGACTGACTTATTATTGATTCATTATTATATTATATCAAATATGTCTCGAGCGGTATGTTTATTTTAATTACTACAAAAACTCACGTCTACTTTAAGTGTGTTGCTACCTTTTTATTTGAGTTTACGTATATTATTACGGTTTATTATTCTCAGGATATTCACACAGATGTCGTGGAATTGTGCGCGTTGCTGCAGTGTTTAGGGTTTACGGTAAAATCGTTAGAGACTCGTGATGAGAACACGAGTCAAGAATGCGGTGTGCGTTGTGTGTCAGTCTCGTGTCAGGTTTGTTTCAAAAGACTCGACTCTTACGAACCCCTCGTTGATATTGCTCGCTTTTCCCAATTTACTTGTTTCGCAGGGATCTGGTTTTCACGTGAGATTGGAATGTCCCGATGTGAGATGTTCCTGTCCAACGGACGTCAACAAAAATAATAGTGGTTTCTGGCAGGTATCCGGTATGACCGGAGGCAAACAACACAACACGGTAAATGAACCCATATTATTTTTTAGTCAAAGAATTCGATCGATTCACTTTACGAAAATTATTAACGTCAAAAACACCTGTGTAAAGTTTTTCCATAAACTTCATACTTATAGGAGAGTGGGAGCGGCCTCTTAGGATCTTTGCCTCGAGTGCAACGCGACCGAATAACCAAAGAGCTCCAAGCAATCATAAAATGCATAAAAGAATTCAACGAATCAGATGGCAAACCAAAAGAGGGCAATAGATCGACTAGTATGCTGGAATTGAATACACCAGAAAAGGGGTAATTCGAAATTAATCATGTCGATGAGACTAACGGTCCGGTAACCGTAGAAATTAGGCAATTTTGTGATTTTTCTGGGTAAAATCAATAAAATTCCTCAACTGGCTTGCGCCGGGCACTAAACTAATTTAAAAAGAAATGAAACAGAAATAAAGAGGGCGTTTAAAGTTTAAACAATTTATACGGAATTTTTATTTTACCTCATGACCGTAGCTACTTAAAAGTATATAAACTTATATATTTCAGATTATTGCACCTGAAAATAGACACACCCACTCGGTACCGGTCCCTCGATATACTTACGACTAATGAAGACGCGTCGCAGCCTGTAGGACCCCCGTTGAAGCAGCTCAATATGGAAAAAAAGGCAGCTATTCTGACAAAGGTGACTATTCTGCAAAATTTATTGCTTCAGATTATTTCTAAGGATTTATTTAGATAAGGTTCAAAGAGAGGTACAAATAATAATTAGGTAACTTTGTAAATGTACATAGACGTTATTGTTACATAGCATTACACCGTTTTGTGTAGTAGGCAATCAATCAATATTGCCGATAGGTGTTTTGTACGCCGTGGGCTTTACTAGTTTTAGAGGATTCGAAAAATAACTACCTTTTCTAGCACTAAACCAGATTGTCTGTGTTGTACCTGCCTACACATTTTGATAAAATACTAAAACGTGTGTCTATAAGTACGTTTTAGAATTCCTGTCGAAAGATCTTAGTGAATTTAAAAAGCAATGATTTTATTTGAGGCAAATGTTGTTTTTTTTTTGTGTATGCCCCAAGCCCGAATTTATCAGGCTTTAACTTTTTAAGGTACGGATGGGCTTCGAAAGACAAAGCACTTATACCATTTCCTCAACTCCTGGAAGCGTTCGATGTCGGAACAAAACGTCTAGGTTTGTTTGTTTATTTATCATGCAAAAACACCATACGCGTCTATATGTAAAATATACTAATCAAAAGTTATTTAGTCCAATTCAGACACAAGCTTCAATGAGTGTTATGGAAAATCTAATTGCCGCAGAGAAAGGTGCCGAAGAATTAAGAATTATTTTGGCTAGCGTAATCCAAGAGTTAGGTGAAGATGCCAAAAATGATTCGTCCTATCTAGCTCTAGACGTTTCTAAGATTTCTCTTCTTAAGGTACATTTTTCGATGTTTACAATTATGAATTCGGTAAAACATTACAATTCTCAGTTATAAATACTTTTAGGGAGCGGAGACATCGAAAGCGCAATTCTCATCCAGTCCTAACTTGCAAAGCTTAGGCTCCGTGAGTGACGACGTAACTAGTAGGCTTAAAAGATCGGAATCTAGTGCGTCCGCATCGACTCTCGCTGCGAAAGATAATAAGCAATCCCGACTACGTCGCATGTCACCTAGCCTCTTCAAGCTTAGAAGTGAAAACCCTACACCAAAACTCGAAAAAAAGCCTCAAGAAAGCAAAATTAGTAAATTTAATAGTAAGTGCTTGTTGTTTTTGTTGATAGTAAGTAGGTATCAGTGAAAATGATATCATCGTTTGATAAATACTTTCAGGTTTATTCAAACCGAAGGCGACAGCAGCTGATACAAATAAATCGAACACAGAAAACAGAAGTGCAAATTCAAGTGCAACAAAGAAGAGGTTTAGTCATGTGAAATCTACCATACCGAGATCATCTTTATCTAGAAAAGATTAACATAATTGTATCATTACCACTCAAATAACTAGAGTATTTAATTAAAGTTTCGCCGGTCGTACGTACGTAAGGGGTGTTTTAGTGCTTCCTTCCTAGTCCTAGAATCTAGGACCTAGATGTTTCCGAATCGATGAGTAGTTTTTCAACAGCTTTCTCTAGTTGATTGTTTTTTATAGCTTTCTTATTTTTCGAAATCGATTCGGCCTTGTCTGATTCCTCTACTTTTTTACACGATCTTTCCGAATGCCGTCTGCCTTTCTTTAAATTAACAGTAGCTGGACACATAATACTCTTGATTAAATCTGCTTTAACATCCTTATTAACAAAATCGCCTTTTCTCTGTACACTCTCGTGCTGCTTCTTTTTACGATGTCTGTCCGTTAGGAAATGCTCAACATCATCACCACTACATTTGTGCATAGATTCATTTTCTCTAAATTTATATCGATTTATTATTTCTTGTTCTTGACTTTTTGACGTTAGCTCTGTTAAGGTATATCCATCACTCTTATTCTTTTTCTTCTCTTTTCTAGCCAACTTTAAGCAAATTGTAGCCTTCGGGTAGCCTGAGAATTGTTGGTAGCATAAACCTTTATCGAGAGATGTAAAAGATTTAATAAAACGCCTGGGGTGGATGTCTTCAGAGGTCTCATTTAACAAAGAGTACGTCTTTTTCAAAAATGCTTTTTTATCTAATGGATTTTGCTTGTGAAAGAAATTCTCTAATTCTTCATATGTTGTTAATCTCCTTAATGCTGTTTTTTGAATGATATTGTAAGAGACTACAGCCATAATGATAAAAGAGGGTTCGTTACTTATCACATGATCCCAGAGAATTAACCATTCCGAACATGTGAGAACTTCACTAAAAGCTGTTTCTAGAATTTTTAAAGCATAGATTTGACTTGTAACTCCGAGATCACAAAAATGATCCAGAAGCTGCTGGTCATGTTCAGCAAGAATATTCTCAATTATGGCTAATATACTGAGGGGAGGAAATGGAGCATACTCAAACCAAAGCTGGCATTGGTTTAAAAGAACTGTCGCTACACATTCAAATAGTAACAGTGGATCTTTCTGTAACACCTTTACAAATGGAAATACAAATCCTGGTAGAAATTTTAAGACTCCAAATAATGGACACCAATGTGCAAGACAAGAAAGCAACCTTTTAAGATTCTTTAGGGTCATGGAACTGTGGATTGTGAACTGTTTCTCAATATTTTTGAAAGCAGGGTGAATACCTTTGTCTATGAGATTTGAATAGGCTACTTTATTTCTTGGAGTGGCGAGTAGTGATCGCCAAATAACTGATCTAAATTTTTCCGGATACTCTCCATATTGCATGAGAATTCTTCTTAATCTAACACTATCCATACAAGTGCGCATTCTTTTTTCAACCTCAAATTTAGTATGTAAATCGTTTTTTGATACCATATGTGGCATTGATTTTATTGGCACGGTTACTTTCTCCTTTGAAATTTTTGCTAAATCCAGTACAAATGATGTGTTATAAATATTAACTTCTCCCAGTTGTAGTATACATAAAAAATATTTTCCCGTAGGGCTAACAATGAAATCTCTAATGCCTGATGATTCAAAGCGGACTACATGAACAAGTTTCACTGATTCTATGTTGATCAAATAGACTATACAATCACTGCTTAAAACACCAAGGATCTTATTGGAGCCTCCATCAAAAACTTGTGGAAGAAATGAAACTTGTTGAGCACCAGATATATTAAACTTTGTTAAATCTAGTGATAAAAGTGCTTTCCAGGTATCCATGCTAAACAGGATTAAGGTGGTAGAGAGACCGGCTATTGCCATAGCTCTGCCGTTCATTGTAAATGCTATGCTTTTCAGGTGTTTGAGTTCACTCGGGATAATTTGCTTCACTGATTTCATAGTATCATGCCTCCACACTTGAATAGTATCATTTTGAAAACAAGACACTAGATACTCCCCAGACGGAGTAAACATAATTTGTTGTATTTGAGCACCAGAATAAGTATTTAGTGTAAAATATTTTGTAAAATTAGTGAGCTCCCATAAAATGGCTTCGACTGCACTAGCTGTTAAAAGATTATTCTTTTTGTTATTTGAAAACGATAAGTGTTTTATAGGAGCACTGTGGCCAGACAGTGTGAGTGAGATTGCACCTGATTCTATGTCAATGAGGTTTATGTTATAACTCTTATTTGCCACGATTAATGTCTCCAATTTATTTGGAAAAAAGTGAAGTGCGGTGAAGGCTCCTCGGTTTGTTATTTTCCAAAATTTGAGATCTGCAAAATCGAGTATAAAAATGTTTCCAACATTGTCGGCACACGCTAATTTTTCCTGAGAGTCATCAAATACGGCTGAAGAAAACCTTATACGCCGACTTTCGCCATTCGAACCTCGAACTGTGTGGTGAAGCTGTAAAATTACACCATCTTTTGGTTTTGACTTAATTTTAATATCAAATTTTTCTATAGAGTCACCTAAATTAAGGTTTGGGTCCATTTGTAATTATTTTTGTTTTTACGTTTTAATAAATATTCAAAATTTGGCGGAATCGATAGAAATATGACATATTAGTAAATAATAAATAGTGACATATAAGAATTAGGTTTAGAACTGTTTTGAACGCGATCCGTAGACCGTAGAGTTCATAAATGTTTAAGTCACATAATAAAAAATTGTAAACAATTGTCCTTTTCTAGTGGGTTTGTTTACGTTGTGATAATCACGCGAAAATGTAACGTAATCTTAAGGAGAGGAGAAAACGTTTTTTATGTACCTACAAGCAGCAAGCTAGGGTTCTAATAGTTGGCAGCGACATTTTATGACAGTAGACACTGTTAACGTGAATCATGAATGTCATCGAAAATGTTAGTCAAGTGGTTTGTACAAGTCGTGCAAAGTTTCAATAATTAATATTTGTTACATTTAGCTTACAAAATTTTATTATATCCATTGAGTGCAATAAAAATCTATCATACTATAAAGTGCACCTCTACAACACAGGAAAATGGCCGGTACGACTAATAGCGATGACCCATGTGTCTTGAATTATTTATTTACTTAAACATTAATTCGCTTTCAGACAATGTTAATGGAATGGTGGATAACGAAGCGAATTCTGTACCTAATGAAAACTCTAACGAGAACAACAGTGGGGATAAATCACCTCCGCCACCGGTGACGCCGCCTCCAGCTGAAGTTGAGACTCAAGAAATCATAGTTATCAATGAGAACACGGAAGAATTGGATCTCAACCACGGTAGAATTGGGAAGATTGAGAATCTGGAACCTTTGAAGCGTTTAGAAAGGTAATTGGTTGTTTTGGCTTTGGTGTTAAACTCAACATGTTTAGAGACAAGTATTTAATCTTGCACCTTCTTGAGATATGTATTAGAATTATATTCCACGGCTAGCCAAGGACTCGACTGTGTCTTCTTTATTTTTCAGGTTGTACTTGAGATGGAATTTAATTAAGAAAATTGAAGGACTGGACACACTTAGCACCCTTGTTGAATTAGAGCTATATGACAACCAGATAACCGTTATAGAGAACTTGGATAACCTTGTTAATTTGGAGTTAGTATTTTTAATCATAATAGTACTTCAACAGGCAAAGCAAAATCCACGCTCTGCTTGCATTGCGTGACAAGCACCCGCCCTTTTAAACTGTCATAGAGTTAATGCACCACTAGATTTTAAATTTATATATAATATTTTATGGATTTTAGGGTCCTGGACCTATCATTCAACAGAATTAAAGAGATAACCGGTCTGGACAATCTGTTGAACCTGAAAAAACTTTTTCTAAGCTCAAACAAAATCACAGAAATTAAAAATGTTAAAAATCTACCTAAAATTGAACTTTTAGAGTTGGGTGACAATAGAATACGCGTAAGTTATCATCAGAGTAAGAATGTTTTCGGTCTGCGTTTTTAAACGCAGACCGAAAACAATTTTGCATTTATATTTATATAAATGCAAAATCTGAGAATTATTTATATGGATGTTCTCAACAGGAAATCAAGAATCTCGACGGATTACAAATGCTCAAGCAATTATACTTAGGCAAGAATAAAATAAGTAAAATTCAAAATCTTGAAGCTTTGACAAATTTAGAAATTCTTGTCTTACAAAGTAACCGCATAACAAAAATAGAGAATCTTGAACAATTGACAAACTTGGATCAGCTTTATATCTCTGAGAATGGCTTAGACGCTATTGAGAATCTAGACTATCAAGTGAAGTTGCAGACTTTGGATTTAGCTATGAATAGAATTACTGTAATTGACAATGTCCGGCACATGGTCCATTTAGAGGAACTTTGGGTAAGTTTTTATTTGTATAGTGAAAGACTTAAACCAGTTTTTTCTCTTATTTAATACCTTCCACTTTCGTATTTGATAGCAGGCTTTGTCATTGAAATAGGAGTTAAACAAAACTTCTTACAGTTAAACGACAATCAAATCTCAGAGTGGTCATCTGTGGAATATTTACAAGAGAACAAGAACCTCACAACTATATACTTAGAAAGAAACCCTGTGGCTTCAGATCCCTCTTATCGAAGAAAATTGAAGCTAATCTTACCCTCATTACAGCAGATTGATGCAACCCTGTGTAAATAAGTTTGAGAATTGAACTATTATTTATAATAGAAATAGCATTCAAAAGTAGTTAAAGTGTCGAAATAATAAAATAGAATAAAAGATTTAAAAATCGAAAATAAATTGAAAAAATTTTCGACTCGGGCAGGACTTGAACCGGCATAGTCAGCTTTCCGTGCTGTTGCTCTACCAATTGAGCTACCGAGTCCTACACCTCATCGTCGAATTTTTTCAACTTATTGATACATGCACAATGTTTGGAATAAAAGAAACAAATCATAATGGGGTATTAAGATTAGCGGTTTTGCTTCTGTGTTCATTCAATATTTACATTGTAGAATTTATACCACACTTGTTTGTAATCATAGAATATAAATTTAAAAATGTTATTTTAATTTACTTTTAGCATAGTTATTTATATCATTACTTCCATTTAAATGCGTTCAATCAGTTTGAGGTACATTGTTAAAATTTTGATGTAGTAATAATGAAATTACTAATTCTGAATTTTGTTCAAAATCTCTGCATAGACTACATATTACGTCATTAAGATGTTGTAAAATTAAAAAAAAAAGGTATTTGCATTAGTTTCATTATGTTAACTTGTGTATAGTGAAATTCTTAACTTTGCAATTGTCTGACATATTCAAGTTATTGTTAGCTAGTTTATGTAATAAGTATTTCAAAATATATTGTTTATATCACTTCATTTTGTATTTGCATGGTGTATGATTATTATTATTATTTTATTATGACATTTAATTTGAATTTGTGTAATGGGTTTTAACAGAACGTTACGGAGTAGCTGTATGATGATAAACCAATGAGAGTGAACATACATTTGAGAATGTGCATCAACAATAGCAACTCTTATCTTAGATATAACTTCCTTACACTTGTCGATTATTGCAATGCCACCGGTTTCTGAACAGCTCACCAGATCCGGCACACCGGGTCCCTGGTCTGATAACTAAGTCGTGAGGCATTACCAGTGCACCAGGGCATTACTGGGCCCCAGAATATAGGGCCCTCTAACCTTATCTTTGAGAAGATATAAGCGTAGAAGAAAAGGATTTTTTAACGTTCTTGTTGCTATTTATAATTTTTGAGGTTGATTTAATTCAAGCTATGCTAAAAGAGGGGATGAGGGCCCGATTCTCTCTTGACCCTTAGGGTTAGACCGGGGCCCTTGTCCACCTAGCTACGCTACTGGGCATTACATTATTAATTTTCCCAAATGTCCATAAACTGCAGAGTTATTTTCCAGGTAGTCTCGGACTCTCACGCGAGCCTTTACGGCAAGGACCCTCCGCTGGCGGGGCCAGTACTCAGTAAGGTTACCTTCAAGCTATAAATACTATTTTAATGGTTACTACAAACGTAACGTGATGTTATTATATTTGTATTAAGTATATAAATTGTTTATATTATTGGCTCCAAAATCCAAAACATACTTGATGAATTTTCAACTTATTTTACTTAGATCATTTAAGGAGGAATCATTCTTCTTTCATACATATTTTTTAGGTATCTATAATTTACCCATTTTTTTTTCACATTGTATCAGTCACAGGGCGATGTTTTGTAGCCTTCCTGAGATTAGCGCGTTCAAACAAACTCTTTAGCTATATGTATTAAGATACATATTAACATTTATCTGTATAGGTGCATACAGAATTACTATTTACTGATCTATTGCCATAGCCTATATTATATATAAAGTAAACCCACCAAATTAATCATAGAAAAGGTACACTAAGTAGGTAATTTAGTTTTTTGTAGGACGTGAATTTTCTAAAATAAACAACTCATTTGCTTAGAGTTAAGCGCTACAATAACAAAAATAATTAATAATATCATTTTATTCAAGTAGGCAATGTATATTGTTATATAGGTAGGGAGTGTATATAATCTTGTGTCCCGGAGTGGCCGTCCTTGAGCTGAAGCAACGCTTCTAAACGACTGACTATCGAGTAGGTACCTACTACCTTCTAGTCCGGCTGGTATCAACGTAAACAAGTTAACTTATTTACATATTTAGACTGCTATCTGAAACGAGTATAAGCTGTTAAAATTATCTTAAATCGACAATTTAGTAGCGACTGTCTAACGAAATAGACGCGTCATGAAGTCTTTTATAGAATATGCCTCGAACACGGATTTTCCTCTTGAAAATTTACCCTATGGCGTATTCTCGTCAGGAAGTGTGGTGAGTCCTCTCTCATATTCAAAATATTTTTCTTTTGTTAGCTTAGTACAAATAAAGTCAAACAAAGCTTGACATTGTGCAAGATTAGATCATTTCAATTTTTAGATTTCCAAGTTTAGTACGTACACACAATGTTGAAGGATGACTGCAGCGATATTGTTTTAACATACCATACCAAGGGAACAATCTTTATTTTCAGGATCAAAAGCACATAGGAGTCGCAATAGGTGAATGGATTTTGGATTTAAACGTCATATCACACCTATTCAATGGAGAACTTTTAAAACATAAACAATTTGTCTTTAAGGTAACGTAATATCGTAAACTGGTTATGGTAATAAATCCAATGATCATCCCTAATATTCAATTATTATCTTTAAAACTAGTAAACTAAGGGCTGTATTAGGTAAAAATAATTATTTTTACAGGAACAAACGTTAAACGCCTTCATGGGGTTGACAAAGGCACACTGGAGTGAAGCGAGGGCTACAATTCAAAATTTACTACATGCTTCAAATGAAACATTACAAAATGATTTACAACTCCGAGAGAGGTATGTACTTAAATCAAGGATTTTGGCCTATCCCCATGACATATTGCCTTTTTTTCTTTATTCTTTTGTTTAACTCTATAGTTTAAAGTTAATATTTGATAATGCTTTTAATGTATATTAAAATAACTAGTGATTATATATTAAAAAAATTTCAGAGCCTTTGTAAAGCAAAGTGAAGCCTGTATGCACTTGCCAGCAGATATCGGAGACTACACAGACTTCTATTCATCTATCCATCATGCGACCAACGTAGGCATTATGTTCAGAAGTAAAGAGAATGCACTCATGCCCAACTGGTAAGAACTTGGCACTTTAAGAAGCATTCCTTTTCGCTGTAAAAAGTTGTCATTGGCATTATATTTTATAAATATGTAATCATTTCAGGAAATACATACCAGTTGGATATCATGGACGGGCAAGCTCAATAGTTATCTCAGGAACACCAATTACAAGGCCCTATGGTCAAACCCAACCAGTAGAAGGTAAAGAGTCACTAGTCAATGGAAAAGCCAGTTCAAGTTACTTATATTATTTTAATTTCTCTTACATTGTGTTAGGTGCTGCACCGCACTTCGGCCCCTGTAGATTGATGGACTTTGAATTGGAGATGGCCTGCTTTGTAGGTGGAGCCCCCACAAAAGTCGGAGACAGAATCACGGCAAAGCAAGCGGAAGACCGCATTTTCGGATTCGCTCTTCTGAATGACTGGAGCGGTGTGTATGAGTTATTGTTAACGAAATGACAAGCATTTCGTGGATGAATATGAAGTCTTTTTAAAACTGACGTTATAATCTACACGGAACTTTCAGCTCGGGACATTCAGAAGTGGGAATACGTTCCTCTCGGACCCTTTACTGCTAAAAACCTTGGAACTTCATTATCTCCATGGGTAGTGACCGTTGACGCTCTGAGACCGTACATAGTGGAGAACTACCCACAGGATCCAGCTCCTTTCCCATATCTCAAACACGAAGACAACTTCAACTTTGATATAAAATTAGAAGTCGATTTAATAAGTGAGTGTATACGCTAGTGAATGTTTTCAGGGCGAGGTCTTTTGAAAAAGTAAGACATTGGGTGGATATTTTTAATACTTCGTTAACTGAAAATAGTTAGATATACATAATATATTTGTTGCTACAATTTGAGAGAATTTTAGCAACAAATTGTACATAATTGTGACATTGACTATGTAATTTGTGTAATAGCATCGATAAGATAGCTGTTTATAGGCACAATAACTTATAAAATGCGAATACGGATATCTCATAAATAACACTCGTTTATAATAATGTTCCAGCGGAGAAGTCACCTTTGGCGACAACAATTAGTCGTTCGAATTACCGCTTCTTGTACTGGACTGTGAAGCAACAACTGGCTCAGCAGACCGTCACAGGCTGCAACCTGCGCCCCGGCGACATTCTCGGCTCTGGAACTATTAGTGGTGACGTAAGTTTGTATTTAGTTGATTTTTTTTTAATGATTCCTTTAAAGATCAATCGTGAACGTGGATTACTGTCGCTTTAAAATTGGAAAAATATTCGTCCTTTTTCAGACATCGGATTCCTACGGTAGCATGTTAGAGCTAAGCTGGAAGGGAACCAAGCCGTTGCGGTTGAAAACCGGTGAAGAACGAAAATTCCTTCAGGATGGAGACACTGTTGTACTGCGCGGATACTGCGTTAGCGCTAACGGAGCTCGAATAGGTTTCGGAACGTGCGCTGGGAAACTACTACCTGCAATTCCATTTATTGAAATATAAATTTTATACAATTCGTTGCTTATTCCCATATTAAAAACTGCTGTTTTTCAGTTGCCTTAACATTTAGCCTTATGAAGAAAAATGGGTATTTTTTGTAATACTCGCAACATTGCGCAAGATACCTTTCTATGCTCCAACGCTGTAGCTAGTGTAGAATTATTAGAGTTAAGAAAGCCGCGCTAATTTAAACAATATTATATTAGGTCTTTTCTTGAAGTTTGGGCTAAGTCAATAAAAAATCTTAATCGAAACATTTATATTCTATTCTCTTGGTGATAGTAATTTTCCACATTCCAAAAAATAAATGCCACATGAGTTCGCGGCCAATAAGAGTTCAGTAATTTATTTTTGCGGTTATTGTTAGATTACTTCATTTGAATGGCAAACTACCGACAAGCCGCCTGACAATTCTAAACAAAACTGACTTGAATAAACCAGACACACATCTCGCAACGTTTTAATTGAATAGATCCGAGAACTGCTTATTATTACGAGTCACTCTTATTATCCGGATTCATAAAACTGATTGGAGATTCATTGAGCATATATCTATTCCCATTCTGTCCGGGACATCCGTGCGACACGTAAAACAATACAGGATTATCTTGCTTTCATCATCATCATCGCTGTTGATGTAGCATCTTGGATCTCGCCCATTTCGTTCGTCATTAGAAATTGCCATTAATATTTATGACAAACAAACAAAAAATACATTATTTTCACCACAATGTATGTTATTTTTATGTACAAAATAAACTTAATTACTTATATTTATTTTATTTACTTAATTATATTTATGCTTTCCTAATATATAGCCACTGCCCCGCATGAGTATTATTATTTTTAGGTCATAATTTATTACGCAAAAACATAATTTATGACGTAATTTAAATTTAATGTTTTTTTGTACATTTTTCTTCATACTAACTTTATTGTTGAGCTTTGTCTATACTCTATGGGCTTATGTCTACAAACTCAAAAACCATACATTACTATCATTATACCATCTCAAACGCACCACCGCCCAAGTTAACAAAACTAATTGCGATTTTCAATTAGACCGAGTCTAGTTGCAAGACTCAACGTGACTCTCGCGAAAATACAAGTTGTACTGTTGTTTTTGTTATAAAAAAGATTTCTTACATTAGCTTAGTACAAAGTATGAATTAGTCGAGCAAATCATCCGAATTCCTTCGCGTGTAGGAGTAAGGATGTCATCGAAGAAAACGGCCAATAAATTTACAACAATTTATTTATTTATTTTTATCGCACAAGAAAAATAATAAGAATACTGATAAAACTTGTATTCTGGAGCGAATGCAGTGGGTGGCCTTTTCGCTATCGATCCCTTCTAGGCAATCTAAAATTTAGGAAAAAAGCGTTTTTTGTAAGTATTTAACTAGAGGTATGAAAGAAAGCAGATTGACTTTATGGAAGAGTAAATTAAAAAAGTCTAAATAGATTTTTTTTTATATTTAATGGCCTGGTATCGAGACCTTTAAGCCAAGTCTTATTTAAAACCAAAGATAAACAACTGTCAGCCAAGTGTCATCGTGACAGTCAATTGACAGCGCGTCGATGACAAATCGTTCAATTACTCGCAAATGATCAAGATACATTTACAATGGGAAAGCTAACAAATTAAGAAGAAGTACTTTGTTCTTTACATAAAACAATAAATAAACATAATTAATCATGGTTTATTGGATTTATTAACTCTAACAATGTGTACTGAACAAACAGATTAGAAATATCACATTTACAAGAAAATTTCATATTGTTTTCCTGGCTTGAATATAAGTTATTATTAATATTTCAAAGAATAAAATAAATAACGGCTGACTTTGCAAAAGACCACAACTAATAAGACCGATACCAAACCATAGCGTAAAAGTAAAGCCGTAAGAGTGTAGTCGTTGCCACAGATGACACAGGGTTAAATAAATATCCAATATGTATGGACCAAACAACTGTAATATTCAAAAACAATTTTTTGACGACGTATTAAAAAAATAATTCTTTATTATTTAACTCGACGTTTGTAACGCTTTTCAGCGATCGTGCATAAATGGGACTTCTACTTTCTAGTGGCGTTGACCTTGCATACACCCCATCATTATGTAAATGTCAAACTAAAGAAAGTTTTAGTCTGTGCTGTTGTGTAAATTAATTTTTAGGTTTTTCATTAATTTTAGCAAGGAATTATGGTTTTAATTAAGTGAATTAGATTAGTTTGATATATCTTGTGAGAAAATCACGATTTCATGAAAATTGTGCGTTAGTTTTCCAGAAATGCCAAGTAAGAAAAACTACACTATAACGAGTTTAGAAAATTTTAATTTATATTTAGTTTCTATGACAATTACGAATATGTCATAAGTCAAAACGTGCGCGAGTGCTATTAACAATAAGTCACCAAGCAGTTGCAGATTTTCTGAAAATTACATATTCAATGTACATTGTGTTAAGAGTAAATAACAGTAACACTACCCGCGTTTTTTATCACATCTTACACAAGTGATTTGTGCGCCTGACGTTTTTGCGATTTATTTTCAGTAAGATGAATGCCTGACGATATTAAGCGAACGTATTAGGTGTAAACGTGCCGTCCTCGAGGATCTCGCTATGGAAAGTAACGATGAAGGCAATAATCAGAACGTCTCCTTAAAGTTAATAGCGGAGTATCGGTCGGATTCTGAATCTGAATGTACGCCACCGCTCGATAACCCTGGAGAACTTGATGGTGATTCCGACTCTGTGGAACTTAGCGAAATGGTGTTAAAGAATAACATCATTAACGCTTGTGCTCATGGGCCCTTGTCAGGGGGCGACGCAGATGAAGATGTCACCACGCATATGATAATAGATAGCTCTGAGAATGGTGTTTCAGAATATGATGTAACGATGTACCGAGTAGACGATGAGGACAGTGATGATTCAGAAACTGACAGTTCTGAGGAGTCTAGCGATAATGATGTGGACTCTGTTAAGGATGTCGAAGAAATATCTAGCAGGTATGCTAATGAATGTTGTATATATCAAACTATGCCCTGTAAGGATGTGTGATTGGTTTTTAATAAATGGAGTTTAATAAACATACTAAAATTTTTAATAATGTTAGAATTTTTTATGTTAAACATAAGCCTCATATTTTTGGTTATTAACAACACTTAAGTTAATTGTCTGCCTAGACTTTAGTAAATATAAGCATAAAAATAAATTAAATACATATTTCAATTAATAATAAATTTTTATATAAAATAAACAACAGACAACCTTGAAACTTATTTCTGTGCCCTTGTTGTGGAAACTTCCCACTATGTTAATTTGTAACCCTCACCTTGAAACTAATTTAATAAGCCGCACATTGCCACTCCGGCAGCAACAGGGTTGAATAGTGAGAATTTGTAGACTAGTTGATCATAATACTATTTGGAACCTTTTTTTATAGTTCCTACCAATAAAAATTCTGAACAATTGTGTTATTGACTAAGTACAATTATGTTGTAAATATCTTGGTTACAACCAGCTGTTAAAACAAATTGTAACTATAAATTATAATACTACTTTATAATTATGCACTTAAACAATGAGTCATAGTTACTATTAAACCTAATATTCTCCTAAATTGAAAGTGCTGGGTTATTAAAATAGATTGACTTCAGTAGAAAACTAAACCAATGTTAAGTAAAAAAAAAAAACTAAAATTGCAACTACATAATTACTGTTTCATTTGATTTTCTTTCATTTAAATGTTTTTAATATTTTTTAAGGTCCCAAGTACTATATATATATATCTACTTGGTTTACCTTGAGTGTTTTTTTACTTATTTAAATAACCAATCTGTGCCAGCGATGAGACTACACCAAACCATCCAGAGAAATTGGCCCCGCCTAAAGTGCATGGAGAGTTGAGTCTCGATGACTTGCCCCCAATAGAAGATTTAACAATCAGCTTGCCACCACAGGAAACTACCAAGATTGGAAAAGTTTTCAGTATAGTAGATAGATTAGGTAAAATATAGTATAAATATAAAATATTGTGCAATTAATCGATTAACTTTACATATTAAAGTATATTTTTATATTTGTAGTCGTTGTTCAAGCATTTCCTGAGACAGCTGCAGTGGATTTAGACACTGTTCTGTTCCTAAATAATGGTGCTAAGACTTTGGGGAAGGTGTTCGATGTTTTCGGGCCTGTAAGTTTCTTTATACTAAACTATCCAAGTCTATATATTCATCAGCCATCATAGGCCATTGCAACAACCAGAGTCTAAGTTGCAGTTAGCTAATATTCTTTATTATTCAGGTAACAGAACCGCACTACTGTGTAAGGTTTAATTCGGCGGCACATATTGTAGAACGTGGCGTCGAAGTCGGTATGGAAGTGTTTATTGCCCCGAGGACCCCACACACAAGTTATGTTTTTCTTACAGAATTAATTAAGTGAGTTCTTTTCCTTGAAGTAGATGTTTTCTTTGTAATTTTTAACATGGTGACCTACATTCTAGTTATAACTTAATTTCAGAGCAAAAGGCTGCGACGCCTCGTGGTTAAACGACTTGGAACCGCCGGCGAGCCAAGTTGAATTTTCCGACGACGAGGAAGAGCGAAAAGCGAAAAAAGAAAAGAAACAAAACAGACAAGAGAAACATGAAAACGCGGAGAGTGGAGAAACTTCAAAAAATTCACGAAAAATGCTCGAAGCTAGAAGGAACCGACCTACACAATCCACGAGTAGATTCGGAACCGGTCCGAACAGAGGTTACAACGCTGACAACAGGTGGCCGAACCCTTTCATGCCCTTCCACGAGTTCCACGGAAGAATTCCTCCGCCGCACCCCACTGCTGAAATGGGACCGCTTACCGCTCCTCCGGCACTAGCGTTCCCAATGTTCGTGCGGCCCAGAATGAATTTTGGAAGGAACCCTTTACTCCGCCCACCGAACGTGCCTCCCTTTACACAAAATAGGCCAGTGTTCGGGTCCAATTATTGCAACATGGCTGGAAACCAGCCTCGGTGGTCGAACAGGCCCCCTCCTCCACCGGGCACTTAATATGTACTATAAAAGAATTTATTTACTAAGCCCCACAGTACAAATATAAAAGCTTTGTGAAAATGCAGTCGCATCGAGCGCAGTAGACTATATTATGTACTGTGGCAATAGGAAACGAAATTGGGGCAAACTGTAAGGTATTACATACACTATTATTCCACTATTTACAAGCATACTATTTAACAGTGGAAGTTCTCTCGCCATACTAATATATTTCATTCAGAATCTGCAAAGTACTTTCGAGTCATATAGAGGCATTATTGTGAGTGTGATGTTAAAATGCTTGTCAAAGTTTAAAGAAAGAAATAACGACATATATTTTTGAATAATAATTACCGTTTATAGTAACGTCACCATTGAATATATAAGATTTCTATATAGCCACATTCTGTGCCTGTTCGCGTATTCGATTCCCGGTCGTGCTATATTTATCATAATTTTGGATGAAGCGAGCGCCGATCGAGGCCTGCGGTCTGGTGACGTTTGATATTCCAGTGTTGTTACCCAAATACCTGTATTTATCATAAATATACTAGAGTAAAATACACTTTATTTTGTATCCTCGTCGCTTTTGCTCCCTGCGGTAGCTTCGTTTCTGTTTCAGGAGATAAAAAAGAAAAGGCCTCTTTTTGTGATTTCTTTATTAAATATTTCATTGTTAGAAATTAACTAACGATCGAATTTCACAATGTTAAAATAATAATAAAAAAGTTTATATAAAGAACTACAGCTAAAAAATACTGCTCTCGGACTACGCAGAAAGAAACATTTCACATCCTGCTGCCCTCAAAGATTGACGGAGTCAATGAAACTGGTCAAAATATTAAAACAATTTTGCACTCACATGATCACAACGTAAAATGATAGCCATTTCACAAAACAGGAATAACGTAATAATTAAAACTAAATATATTTGTTGATGATTTCATTAAAACATTATCGCGACGTATAAGATCTCGTCCGAAATAATAACTATTCCGTAATGCAGAAGAGAGCTCGTCAGCCTTAGCGCTCCGTTGTAACGTATAAAGTGTGGAACGCGTAAACGTACGGACGAGACCTCGCGTATCAATATACCTATAGCTATAGTACTTTCGACTTCGATAGAATAAATGAATAAAAGCGAACGTCTTTCACGCGACTGAGGCCACAGTCAATACTGAAATGCGACGCGACCGCGAGCTCAGCCGCGTCGACGACGTCGGTCGAATCGAGTAAAAGTCAGCGTAAACTTAATATAAATGCAATACAACCGCACAATCAACATTCCGAAAACAACGAATCGATCACTTATTGCGAGCCAATAGGGCCGTTTCAACTTAACACTAACCCTCCGCACGCGGGCGCCGGATCCAGATTACCGTTCGGAGTCAACTTATCCTTAGTTATAAAAATACAGATTCATTTGTATTAAATAAACTCTCATGTTAGCTTGCCGTGAGATGAAGCCTCTCGGGCTCTTCGGGCGTCGGCCGAATAAAAAGCGAGCAGTCTTCCGTTGAATACGTAAAGCGGAGGAAAATTAAACGAATCGCTACCGACGACTAATTTGATCTCGAGATAACTTAACGTAAAAATATAATTAGAACTTATCACTACGTTAGTACTTGAAGGGCTATAATTTTTCATTAACCGTTAGGAACTATACTACTGTACAGATATTTCGAAGGAAACTAAATAAAAATTGATTAATACTTTTTTGACGTTACAATGCGTATGGCGACGCTGGCTCCCGATAATTGATCCTTGTAAAAACGGCAGAAACTTGTAAAAGTATTACGAGACCAGCACATACATTACACCGAGCGAAGCGCGCTTAAAGGAACTCGAGAAACCTATACGAGATAAAAGACGCGAAGTCCATTCAGGACTGTCTCACAGCCCGTCGTCGACCGTGACCGGGCAAAACGATTAGAGAAATATATGTTATATATACGAAAGTCGGACTAAAAATACTTAGCCGTATCACTCGCTTGTGTGGTGTTATATATTTTAGAATTTTAAAATTTTATCTAAATCACTACTCGCTACTTACTATTCACAAAGATAAGAGTAAAAGGCGAGACAGCTGTGCTACTACACACCCAATATACGATTACAGACGAACGTAGTACGCGATACGTTACAAACTACGGAAAATATCTATACTTTAGTCTGCGGTGCGACGGATCGCCGCAGTAATCAGATCGATCGAGATAGAGCTGTTTCACGAACTCGGAAATGTCGGAAGGGAAGTAAAAATTTCATCATTAAAGCTAAACTCCCCCAAAAGTATACGCGACGCGTGGGGACGCAGGCGACGCGCGCGCGCCGCACGAAGGCAACCGACATTCTTACCTCTAAAATACGCGGTAAATATGACACCTCTGTAGAGTATCGCAAAATATGACTGTTTTACATGCTATAGTGTAATAACAGCGTTTCATATAAAACTTTTGTGAGTGAATTAAAAATAGACTATGGCAACACTGGCGAACCGCGGGTACTTGTGTACACACACACTGTTCCATTGTGACGTCGCATTCGGTCCGAATGAATTGTGTTCATTGAGTATCATGGTTTCCCGGCTGCGCTAGAGCGTCTCGCGTCGGACGACCCGGCGCGAAATGTTCTAACGGCACACGTAAAGCTTTAGTACGATCGAATCTCAAAATCCAATAAATTATTCCAATTTAAATGCATCTACAGTAGCTTAATTTCTAAATAATCTAGTCACGAGTCTATCATTGTAGTAGCATCTCTCTTCGCGATAGCGTTCGGGGCGTTCTAGTTCAGCGAGAGATAGAAACTGCGTTCGAAGGGAACTTACGGAGACGGCCTCTTATCGGTAAATGTAAATAGGAAGACTCAACTGGCGAACGCTGCGAGCTTCTGCTACCACAATAATATGTCTACCCCATTACATGAATAGCATAAGGGAAGACGTTATATAGGGGAAAGGTCCAATATATGGTATCGATACGGAGTACACGCGGGAGGTCGGCCCTGAAGTGGTCCAGAGTGGTACTGCGAATGTTATTAGGCCTTAGGCTACAGAGTTCGGCGATGCGAACCTATCCCGATTGACGTTTGCGAGATCGCTAACATAAAATTGGATTTGAGAGTTTTAAGAAGCCGAAGAATTCCTACCCTCAGCGCTAGTTCTTCACCCCACACGTCCAGACTACTCCATAACGTACCGAATGACTATAATGGGGTAAGCTCTCTCGGATTATGTGTTCTCCACCGGGCGTATGGTACAGTCGCCGACGGTCGTGATAGGAGTGATCGTGACCGAGCTGGGGGTCGGGACGGACACGTTGGTCTCCGACTGCACCGGTTCGGCTTTGTCTTCCTTGTCCTCGTTGGCTGGAAGTTTGACAATTTGACAGTCGCCGACTGTCATTATCTGCGTCTCGCACGCGACGGCCGGGATGTTCTCCTCCGGTTCCACTCTGGAGTCTTCTTCGTCGCTGGAAGAGTCCGACACGTCGATGGTCCGGTCGTGGGTCTCCGACGTCATACTGAGGTCGGCGTCGACGTTGCGGTCGGGGTCCACGGACGTCACGCCGTAGGAGTACGCGAGCGGGTTGTACATCATCTCCGTCAGGTAAGAGAAGTCTCCGAAGGGCAGGTTGGTGGCGTTGTAGTTCTCGTTCGGTCGGCCGTCTGGGGGCACGCGGAAGGGGCTGGTTAAAACGCGTCGCGTTTGAGAAGCTCGTTTTACATGCACGCGCAGCCAAAACTCATGCGATTAGTTCGAAGCGTGCCATTAAAACATGCACACACAAAAATAAGAAGCGTCACGCCACAATGAAGCCAAATGATACCGATTAGTACCGACGAAATTCCCAATTTAGTTGATTTTAATTTAATTTCTACAACGTTTCCTTATCTGTCTGCGAAGAAGTGTATGGATCATGCTGAAAAAATAAATATACTAACAAAGTTTGCTTATTTCGGCAGCTAGCCCGTACTGCATCGGTATTGTCATATCCATACCTATAAAACATTTCATTAGCTTGGTTTTAGCATCGGTACCCTACGTGAGACCTTCCCGTTTCTCATTTCAGGTACACCTCACGTATCCTTTATAGCGATCATAAAGTACAAATAATTACAGTTATCTAAACCGGTTCATGCGGACTGCTGTCAATTGACGTCAGCAAAAAATGTATAAAAACCAGAACAATAGCACCAAAGAAAAAGGTTCATCAAAATATGGCTAAAACTAAATTAAGAAGCGTTCGCACAAACACGACACGCGAATACAATGAAATGTACAGTACACAGCGACCGGTACAGTCACACGGCAAGTTCGAGTTGGACTCGAATGTGCTACGCTACAATTGTCTGCCTTTACTCGTTACTCTTAAGCAGTTATGATTAAGCACTTATTTTGTATAACTTGACTATTTGCCATTATTTTAATATTCCAACACACTTGTGCGCGTGACTGTACTCGGCACCTTTATAAAAAACAGTGATTCATTATAATGTCATTTTGTAATGATAACAAAAACTCGAGATTAGGTGGTATTTCCCCAAACTTTTTATGAGCTTATTCTATTTTTACATTTATTTAACGAGCTACAATTTTGTACTTCCATGATAAATATAACGCCGCCTCGATTCTTGAGATTTAGCTGGGCCGTGGCGGACACCATATAGTCGACGTCCGTTTTAATTATAAACCAAATATTTATATAAAACCACGTTTGAAAATCGATTCAGTAAGAATCATTTTATAATGATTAAAGAAAAGAAACAAATAACAGTTTAGATTAACATGTTAACTTGGACAGTAAAATATTCAATGAATTTTATGGGAACACTATTAAAGAAAGAAATCGTATATAAGGACACGCTCCACTAAAGGTTAAAATGTCTTAGTCGTGTTTTAGACTACTCATTACTTGATGTCCGACACCCCGAACCCCGCAAGCAGTGGGGAACACGGGGTGAGTGACAATTGTTTTTGGGATTGGGTAAGTACTGTCGGCCAAATGGTGGCCCCATGGCGAGAAACATTAATTCCACAAAAGGACTTTGAAGATGTATCATACCGGGTCTGTTCGGAATCAGGTAGTTCTTGGGCGGGCGCCCGCGCTTCCTCTTCAGAAGCAGCTGCTGTCCAGCCGGCGACAGGGCGGACATGTGCTGCGGACTCGGGCCCATCACTGTGCCGCCCGTGAGGACGCATCCCTCCATATCTGCCGAAGTGCGGTACCGAACGAAATAATTAGTAATATTTTGATAACGGTGAGCGAGTCTGACATCGGGCAGACCTTCTCTCTTAAGTTGCGATATATCTGAACCGTGAAATTTTTTCCCCGATAAAAAGCTCCCCGAAAGCAACGAGCCATACCGAGCGACGTCTTCGGCGGTCGTCCTCTTCGCTTCTTTATCTTGGGCGTGAGCGGCAACGGGGTCTTCCTCGGCCTGCCGCGTCCCCTCCTCGGGGGGTCGGAGAGCTCCCCTTGGCTGAGCTCGTTCTTCACCGGCTCCAGGCTAGAGTTGAGGATGACGGGGTTGCTTCTAGGCGGCAGCATGACGTCCCCGCTCGGCGTGAACACTAGGTGGCCGGACTCGCGGTGCGTGCTGCGCACCATCCCGGACATCACTTCGGAGTTGTTCTCGCGCTTGACGCCCACTTGCTGGTCGCTGGCCATGTCCACCGTCGGGTCCTCCTGGAATTTTTCGACGGGTTCGGTCAGTAGTTATTCCACAAATGAAGAGCGGTGTCATATAGTCGTGGAATTGCTTTTATACGGAGATACATTTTCAGAAGATGCCTGAGCTTTGTTATACATACACGTACCCGCTCGCAGATCTTGGTGTGCACGCGCAGCTTGTCGGAGCGCGCAAAAGAGCGGCCGCATCCGCCGCACGTGTAGGGCCGCTCTCCGGTGTGCGTCAGCCTATGTCGGCTCAGGTGAGACGAGCGGGCGAACCTGCAGGCGACGGAATATTAATTAGCTATCGCCGAAACGAGCGACGCGTCCGCCTCTCTCGGCGCCCACCTGACGTCGCAAACGTCGCACGCGTAGGGCCGCGAGTCCTGCGAGTCGTTCGCGGCCGCGTCCGACACGGACCCGCTCGAATCTGTCTCTTCGTCCTCGTCCATCGCCTTGCCCCTTTCTGAAAATAAATGGAATGTTCCTTAGACGATCATCCGCATTAAAGAAAAAACTTTATTTAGGGATAGAAACGCACCGTCGTAGTCGTCGTGTTCATTGTTGGTCGGTTTCTGCAGCACGGCCAACTGCACCACTTTGATGCCGCCCTGCTTGTTGTCGGAGTCTTTCGGCTCCCCGTTATTGGCGGCGTCTGTGGATGGATACGTTCATTGTTGAGCAGTAGCGGTTCTATCTGGTTTGCAGTCGTGGTGACATCGAAACAGCGTTTCCATACTTATAGAATATCGCCACTGAAGTGACACAGTGGACAAATATCATTGTTACGAATAATGCTCATTTCTTATCAAACTCGCGTTATTTCAACACTCATAGCCGTGTTTATAAAGCCGCGCGATGTTTTAATATAATGAATATAAACGGCAGAGTAACAATGATATTATGTACGGTATAATGTTAAAACAAATACGAATCGCAGCTTCGTTCCGTTCGAATTATACTAAGAAAGGCACAATCAGGTCAATATTAAATAAGCACAGATCTATGCGAGGCTCACGAGTTTAATATAGTGAGAAAATCGTCTGTAAATGGTGGTATTCATCAGTGTCGTAATTTAATATTTACTGCATAGAGTAAAGGCCACTGAGCAGTGTCTGTCTGAGAACTCTATAATTATATATTATTACTCATTGAATATAACGCAGACTGAAAAATAATTAAATTGCGTAAACATGTTGTGTTTCCTATAATTTAAGTTTTAAAAAAACCGCCTGAGGGTTTCGTACCGTACAAGATTCACATTATGACGAACTTCAACTTGTATCCTTTGTCTGGTTCTTTCGAGTTCTCGCACGTTACTATTTATCGATACGAGCACAAAAGGCCGCCTTTGTTACGTTGAAGTTTTTGGCCCAGTAAACTGTAGGTAGCGAATACGCTATCTCGAACATTTTTAATTAACTGTAAGACAACATTTGTTTAGTGCTAAATTAGCTTTTATAATATCAAGAAACACAAGTTATTAGGATTACCATAAAAGGCTACACAAACCCAGCGAAACGTGAAATAACCTAATACACACCTGAGACACGCACGCACGAAGTATATCTCGGAAACGTTCCTAATTGCGAATTAACTTACACACAAAAATAATGGGAACGGGATTCTACTGATCCTTAGCAGAAGTTCAACTTCAAAGTCAATCTGCGGAATCGGTGACGCTTAACGCGAACAAGTGTCTGAACATTGTAAATTAGAACAAACATTGTCGTACGACATATTTATCGCACAAAACGTACGTTTATCACCATTTTATTTCTAATAAATAACTGGTACCTTACTCATAGATCTAAACTCCCCTCCGCACTCGCACCCCCGCCTTGGTGACGCCCACTTCGCAACGCAGAAATAGTAATATTTTAATTTCGCCATAACTTCAAAACCAAACGTCCAATTTTAATCTTTTAAATACCAAATATTATCTACATAAACTGTACTTAGTGATGAAATAATTTATTTTAATAAGGATTAATAGCATGAGTAAAATAAATGCGTTTAAATGTAGTCCAAAAAAAATTAAGATTTTAAAATAAAAAAATGGTTGTTGTGCCTCACTCGACATAGATACTAGTGTGTCGCGGACTTTTTGTAGATATTTATTAGATCTCCAATTAATTAGAACATTTTTGCTTCTTCTTTTATAGTTTAGGCAGCGTCGCAAAATAAGTAACTTTTCTGGTTGATTTTTTACACTTTGTGTCCGAAAAACCAAATATTTTAAGGAACCCTATTTTTTCCAAAATAAAATTTTGCCTATTTACTCGTGGATAATGTAGCTTTCGAATGGTGAAAGAATTTTTAAAAACGGTCCAGTAGTTTTTGAGCCTATCACAAAAAAAAAAAGTTTCCTCTTTATAATATTAGTGTAGATAATGAAAGCGATACTCACTGGGTGAAGTGACCTTATTGGGCGGCTCTTCGCTCTTGTCGTCCTGGAAGCGTACAGTCATCTTCTTCTTCACTCGCGCCCTGTCGTCGTCGGGCGACATGATGGACATCCTCTTCTTTGGCCTGTCGTCTTCCGACTCGCGCCTCACTTCCGAGGACGGTGTAGCCGCTGTATCGAGTGTACGCGTACATTCATTTGTGGATTATTGAAGGAGGATTACAAAGTGAACAAACTGAAATGTTTTACGCACCATTCTCTTGTTCAGTCTGAATGCTCGCCACCACTCTCGTACCCAGGTCGCCCGTCCTGGTCGCCTGCCTCGCCTCCTCCATCTCCCTGGCCGCCGCCGCCAGAATGTTGTTCACCGCCGTTTGTGTGGTGGGCATGTCTTCCCTTCGTCGCCTTCGAACCTCCTCGGCCCGCATCATCGATTGCTGGTACATGTGTATCTGGAAGATTTTACGTCACATAAAGAATAAAGAAGTAGTGTCTAACCAATACCAGGCCAGTAACACGTTCGTCGCCATTTTTAAAGGGCGATCGATATTAGTGAACTTTCAAGTTTTGCTCATTCGTCAACGTAGCATAATATATATTTAATTTTTTGTCGGGCCTTAAAGCACAATAGATGTTCGTAGTGGAATTTCCAACAGGATATAGTTTTTGCTTCCGCATAAAATATAAGTTCTGTAAATATTTATCCAATATATATATTATAAATATCGCGAGATGTAACGAGTAATACGATTACATGTAAAACGGACCGACTTTCACCGGCCAATGAATAGGTACACGCGTATTATAATGCGTGGCATTGTTTCAATAACTTCGAGATTCATCTCGCTTTTTCTATTGAGTGCAGACATTTTCTTGAATACTGTTCGTCCTGCGCCGTCGTAAATGTCGCGATTCATCTCCTAACATAATCTTTCGCCGTTCGCACGACAGATAAAACGACCGGTTAATTAAACACTAGAGTAACTAAATGCGAGGAAGTACCGTAATAACAAAAAAACTATCGACATCATTTCTATTATTAGCTCAAGGCTTTAATGGAATTAAAATCAAATAATACAAAATATCATGTCAAGATGCACCTTTTGAGACAAAGATATAATAGTAAAAGTATTTCGTTGTTCTTCATAGATTAAATAATACATTAATAGTTTGGTGAATAAGGCGTTAAATCTATTTATTGGGTTGCCTTGAACATTTTTATATTAATATTTTAAACGCAACTATTAGAGGTCATTCCCATTTATTCGTTATAGATTTTTTGCGGCCGGACGAGCCTATCGTCATTGTCTTATGAAGGCTGGCGTTTTCGTAGTTCTAAATTGATCGATTGAATATCCACTGAAATATGGTGTGCAGTGCACGCGTAAAATATATAGTCTGACATTTCACTCCGCGGACGGGTACATTATCTGCTTTTTTCTTAACCTTTTTCAATAAATAATTACCGCGGTGAAACCAGTTTTATTGTTATTTTTTAACGTTACGAGCTTCGGCCGCACCACTGAATCGAAGCACCTCTCTCGGAATTATTATCTCTTTCGCACCGTACGGTCGCCACAATTATTATTTATTATCGAAGCGAGTCGATAAAAATAATATTAAAAAATAATCACTATCGCACAAAAACATAAATGTATGCTTTTAAAACTTTAATTGGCTTCTTTTTATAGTGCAATAATAAAAATATTATTTCAAACTCGAGATAAAAATAAAGTTTAAAGAAAAAATGGCTTATCGCACGGGGCGGTCGAATAAAGTTGTCTCAAGCGAAATACCCAATTTTAGTTTTGGGATATTCGACGTCATCTATGACTATGAGCATAAAACCATTGACCGCCTTCGCGACGTCGAAAGCTACGGAACTGGCCATCTACCCCTGCTACTGAACGATGATCTTTAAATAGCATTTAAGCTCTTACGGCATCTCGGATATAAGTTATTAGTCGACTTTCATTGTTACAACGATATAATGTCTTGTAAAATTAGCATAAACATATATATATTTACGCGCAAACACTAATTAACCTCTTTACATGCAAATGTGCGCACTTTTTCGCGCTTTTCACAGATTACAATCGAGAAGATAACGTTAGCTAGCCGACGTGCTGTGGAGGCGTCCCGACATTATTTCTGTTTATTGAAACAATACTTGCATTGTGTGTCCTGTGCTTCTGGATGGACATCGTAATTTACTCCATTTACAACAATTATTTTCCCATAATTATCCTAAACATTAGAACTACTACCTACTACTACTACTATCGGCTTCATCATTTCGTAGAATACCTACACAAATGCATGCCGATAGATATACGCTTACTATTGTGATTTGCAAAGAAATGTGTGCAGAAGGTTATTTTGTGTACCATACAAATTATGTACTATTTTGTTATACATTCAAATGTAGTTATAATATGAACAGTATTCCATTCGTGAAATGTGACTCATTGCCTCATTACATCATTAAATTGAATTTACCAGTCCTGAGGCTAAAGCCGTAAAGTCTACGAGCGCAATGAAAAGAACTACTTTTGAAAAAAACTTAATTTGAAAATATTCACATCCGAAAAAATGTTGCGCCATAATGTTTATTCAATGATAATAGTTCACGGGAAAACGTGTCGTCACCTGATTATAATATTTTCTCGGTTTTAATGTTAACTGAAGGTGCATACAGCGCGTATCTTATGGTATTTATTTAAATTGTATTGTATATTAGTTTTGGTGTACAAAATAAATAAAAAAAAAACTACGCGAGGCCTCCCTACGATAAATCTGGTCATTAGCATCACTGGGGCCGAACAATGAATGTTTTATTTAAAACTACCCAGTCTGGTTTGGGTGTTTCGGAGACAGTGTGTTTTTTTCCAATGTCATCGCCACCATGCTTTTTAGAAATGTGCTTGAACATAGATTTTTCTTTATAGATATTGTATTTCCCAATATTTGTTGTCCTTTTGCATTATTTTTATAAAGTAGTGAAATTTGAGACACAATAGTGAATTATATATTTATTTCACTCATAACAACAAGTTTTAATAGTGGATTTAACACAATATCACAAAATCCTTATTTCTGGCATCCATATCAGACTAACATGTCTTGTCTATTCGAGAAACTATAAAATCTTAACGTTACTTAATTTAGAATAGTTACAAACAAATAAAACACACCTAGTGTCAATGATTTTCAAGAGCATTAAGTATTACATGTTATCATATCAGTTTAAAGCATAATTATTTTTACATAAAAGTGATTATGCGCAAAGCAGGAAGAATACATAAGAGATGGGGTGAGGAGACAATAATGTAGTAATGTAGCCTTTGACTATTGGGCAGTGCACTTTAAAACAAAATTGAGTTTTTAATTTATATCTTCTAGAGATTTTTTCAATCGATACCCAATAATTTGGTACCAACAACTATCCAAGACCAGACCAGAAGTGTGAATTCATTAAAACAATATCATACACCCATTTCTTAGTTATTAAATGCAAATAAAGAAAAATTCTTAGAACTTCAAATGACCTACCTGTTTTAATCTCTCTACATCAGTTCGGGACTGCTGATATGTTTGCGATGTGGACACAGAAGAGGCGGTGGACGTCTGCGTATAAGATGGGTACTCCAGATTAACATTGAGTAACTGCGCAGCATTGTCTCTGGCTTCATATGCTAATCCACGGATTTCCAACTCTGAAGCTGTGTGCATCAGGGACTGTAGGTCTAATTCTTGGACGTCCACAGATCCTTTGTACATGAACTCCACCAGAAGATTGATCTCCGAGAAGGGTATCCCCTTCAGAATCACTATAGGATGCTGACATGGGTTGTCCCTACACAATGAATACATGAATTATTATCCCTACACAATAATTATCCATGCCCAAATTATCAACACATTATTTATTAACCAAATGAGAATATACAACAAATTCAGACAGTGTTTATGTAACGAAAAAGTTTCCACACTCAAAAAATTGGACATGTACAAGATGAATAACTACAATTTCCGAGAATTATGAATATGGATGTGTGTTTGTGGAAATGACTCACTTGAATATCTGTTCGAAGTAGGGGCTGCAAGCCGAGAGGACCAGCTTGTGCGCCTTGAGGGTGCCATCGCGACACGACAGCGTCACGTCCGCGAGGGCCGAGGACGAGTAGATGGTCGTGAACAGCTGGCTCAGGTTCTGCAGGTGGTTGTTCCACTTTAAGTGGAACGTCTTGTCGCTCACCAGCCCCTGCATCTGCACCGCCACAAACACTAGTTATCACTCACTTGAAACACGATTTTTTTAAAATGGACAGAAATCCCCTCACCGCCGCGACCGCTACATAAAATTATAATTATTACAACTTATTTTTAGAACGATGCCCGTAAAAAAACACTATACGTACGCGGTATGACAGTGTAATACTGTAGGTAGTGGGTACGCGCCGACGGAATTTAGAGCTATAAAATTTTATTTATATTATAATCGGTAAAACTGTAATTGTGACCATAAGCAACGCAGCGAAAATACCTCACCTCGTTTCCAATTTTCCACTTCCCGAATTTTTACAAATAACCCCGAGACATTTCACAAAATTTTTTAAATACTTATTATGTTACACAGAAAGCCGTGTCGTAAAAAACAGAGTGGGGCACGCCGTGGCCCCCCTCCTTGCCCCGGCCCCCCTCGCACACAATCAATATACGGAATATGAGAGCGCGGCGCGCCGCCTCGCCCCCCCGCATGCTTTATTATACCCTAATTAAATATATACAACTTTATAAATGTACGCCGCTGCACGTACATTCATAAGCTAACTTTGCCATTTACATGTGTTCTTAGTCAATTGTTCGCTGTTTTAATTCTAACGTCATTTTTCTAGCGTCATCTCTGGTTCGATAGACTTGATTTTATTATGCATATAACTCATACCTAAGCAACATAAGTTACCACTGTCTAGTAGAAAGCGTGTACTCTGTAAATTTTAAATAGATATCATTCGTTGCTAATTAATAGATACTTGACGGTGCAAATGAGATTCATATAATAATTTAATTTCAGCCCACTATGGCCTCTTCTTAATAATAAAATTGTCGGCTGGGAAGTGTGTGTAAAAAGTACTTGAATCTCTCTTTACAACATACAGAGACGCACTCACACATAGACAATAGTTGTAATAGATGGATCCAAACCGTCTTCTTTTTATTAGATTCCATCCTTTCATTTAAGTACCTGCTGCAGAATGCATCTCTACAAACAAAACAACATTATAAAACGTACCTATCTATAACAATATTACATGGCGTCAGGACTCGGGAAGGAGGGTTCGGGTGCGGATAGTATGAATGTGTTTAATGTGCTAATGCTTTAATTGATTACTTAATTAAAATATTAAAATATACATATATTTGACTATACTATTATATTCATGCGTCGGTTGTCTGAGAGTAGAGCGCATGACCAGTTGCATGAATAATATTTCTTCATTACACAATCTGAATAGTCAGAGGTTGGCTTTTTCTATTGCAATATATAGAATTATAGAATCTGTTTTTCAGATATAACTGCATAGTGCATTAACATAGATATACAGATATTACGTGGATGGGAACAATTTGATGAATCGAGTGAATTGCTAGCTAAAGATGTAGAAGGTTCAAGCCTACAATTATACGTAAATAATAATAATCTTATCTCACGAAAATATTAAATACTTTGTAATCGCGCGTAGCGAGGTTAAACTTAAAATTAAGGCAATATGCATAGATGAAATTTAAAAACATATCGTTTCCATTTTATTATAATATACTCCATATTATTTAAATTTATAATAATTTATATATTATGATAAGCGCACCACAGAGTATATTATTATTATTGTGTGCGTTAAATAAGATTTCTGTGGTTTGACACAGAGTATAGACAATGTTAAAATTGTCAGAAATGTGACCCTGACACTACGTCAATCTTTACAGTTATATACATCTGTGGTGTACTGTTGCATATGGCAGTTTTTTAGTTTTACAGTTTTTTAAGTATAGTGCATTATAATCATGTAAATTAATTTCGTAAGCAAAATATTGAAATTAAAAAAAATATTAAGATTAAAATTAAAAATTAATTGTTAGTTTCAAAAGTGCCTACTTAAGTGCATTATTAAATCACCAATAAGAATGTGGTACCTTGCCGTAACCAGACAACGCACCAATCAAAGCCGGTCGGTACTTTGTAGTGGTAGTGCGGGAAAGTCAAAAAAGACACAGTGATCTGTGGGATCGTGTTGGTGGTTGACGTGTATTTTGTACAGCTAAAATTATTTTTGAAGGAAACAACTTTAACAATTATAATTAAAACGGGGTTATTACTTGGCGTTTACTTAAACAAAAGTATTTCTATATTATACATTTCTTGAGCTACCTTTTAATCTTCGTGATGGATACGTTGGGCAACTTGATTGTTTCTTCACCGAATATAAAATACACCGACGATTTTATTTATTCAGATTATGAATATAAAGACACTTTAGTAACCAGAAATGGGAACGACCTGGTGGTAAAATCATTTATTTATTTGTAACAAGTACATCTGTGTTATTTTCTATGTATTATACTTGCTGTTTGCCGGCGTGATGTTGAACGAAGATTTTCCTGGAAAATTTATATTTATATTCCGCTGTATCACTATTATAGCTAACCTAAATTATATATGCTGTCCTTTTTTCTGGAAACAATGAATTAAAAAGGATTACTTATCTTTTTCTCAAGGCAAAACCGTACCAGTCATCTCTACAAATCAGGACAGGCAGAAGAATAGGAAAGGTGGGTGTTATGCTAGTGGGCTGGGGGGGCAATAATGGTTCCACATTCACCGCTGCTGTGCTTGCTAACAGACATCAGCTTTCTTGGAACACTAGGAATGGAAAATTAGACTCTAACTGGTAAGTAATACTTACTCTATAATAATTGCTATGCTTTATAAAATGCTTCAATTAATTTCTTGCACTAATTGAATTGAAATAAAGTAAATTGAGTTCAAATTATAAAAACCAGGTTTGGATCTATAACACAAGCTTCAACGGTGCGACTAGGCCTGGATGAAAAAGGAAATGATGTCTTTGTTGGTATGTCACAAGTGCTACCTATGGTCCATCCAGATGATTTGGGTAAGTTACCCTTTAGCGGTATCTGTCAAAATAAAGCCACATTTTAAATCTTGACTCATTTATCTGCACAATTTTAGTGATCGACGGATGGGATATAAGTCCATTAAACCTGGCAGAATCCATGGTGCGGGCCAAAGTTATTGAATATGATCTGCAAATGAAGCTGAAGAAAGAAATGTCTGCAATGAAGCCGAGGCCAGCTATCTACGATCCAGACTTTATTGCGGCAAACCAGGTAAGCATGACAGTTGAGAATTTATTACCTTCCAGGATTTGGACAATAGGAATTGTTGTGAATGTTAGACGATGGCTGATATATTTGATAAAAGAGGTTGCATGATTTTATTTCTAATTAAATTGCAGTTTATCAAGCTTTAAAGGAAGAAATGCGTTAAAATAGATTTTATCGATACTTGGAAAAATTTTGCTCAACTCATTGAAATATAACACGGATTAGAAACATATTAATGCGCAATACAAAATAAAATGTAAGCAATTCAGTAGAGAGTGCTGATTGTTTGTCATTTGAGCTATGGAAAGTTTTATTCGGGTAATCATTATTCACCGAACACGAACACATTCTCTGTTCTACATTATCTTCTAGAAGTGAAGCCGAAGTGCTTATAGATGCAGACGGGGCACGTGTTAATCGCATCTCGACATAATTATTTTACACGTGGACTATGTTAATGCTGTCGATACCATTTATGTATTCCGAGCGCGAGTGATGCATCTGTTACTACGACGCTGACGACGAGGATTAGGGCGAAGATTGTAAATACATATAAATATTTCGTACCGCTGACGAAGGCTTATCTTTCTGCGTGAGGTGTACTGTTGCATCATTGTTTCGAAGTCGGTATTCGTAAAATAATCGTTTTGAACAGACAGATTTGAAAGAAGGAAAGAAAGAAAACATTCGCTCTCGTTTTACGGAAATCAATAGATCGATCGTTATTTTTAACCTTCCAACCACCTTCCAACCAATTGCGTTAGGTGAGGTCGGGAGTCGACCTTGAGCCGACCTATATTCCTCAATCTCCGGAGGCATTCTGCAATCGGAAGGGGGTGGACGACTTAATAGTCGGCACCGTCGGTACTGTTAGCTATTGTTTATAATGGTAATAATATCAATGTGACATTTATCGAAACGGAGCTAGCGACCACTTTTGTACTCAGTAAACCAAGCTTCAATGTACCCTATGAAGAAATGGATTCCAGTTTCGACGCGATTCTTCGAAAACATTCGTCGGCGATATTCGATAGCCGACATCCGGAAGCCGTGTTTGTACATTTTGCACGTTTCACTCTATTGTGGAGCGATCGGAGACTAAAGATGCATAATATTAATTCTAAATATTAATTCTATTCTAATATTTAGTCTAAGGGAGCGGCGACTGGAGCCGTTTGTAGTGGGTAGTCACTACAAAGAGGCATCGACTTTAGCTTGACATTTTTATTTATCTATACAACGTATTAAGTAGACGGCATTTCGTACTGGGGTAGATAAGTGAGTTGCCCAAAGTTACTAGGTCTCACTCCGTGCTGGAGCGACGTAACATTTTCAATTTCTCTACATAGTATGAAATATTTGTCTTCATCGAAAACGACCATCACCTTGAAGTAATCAATTGCTCGAAGTCGCAAATCCTCTATTGCTGGAAAATTTCCATACATGCAGGCACGCCGATAGAATGGCTACTACTTAATTATGCTCGCGCCCGCGCTATTCTGTTCGCCGCGAAGTTTGCCCGTTCAGATAGGACCTTATGTACGCAACAGGATTTTCAGTAGATAGGGACACGGTCGATACTCTGTCACACTTGGAAAATAACTACCAATTAAATCCTGTGCGTCAATACCCAGAGAATCTTTCGGGAGAGAGGTAAAGCACGGTTACTACGCTGAAATGCAGGTCACCTTTCTCTTTCTTTGGTATTCTAAGGAAATTCCGAATAGCAGTTCGGATCTTAGAAATAGTTGTCTCGAGCCTCGCGACTCGGCGATGTATCGTGTTTATTGGCGATCGTGCGATATGAACGACGATTGACATAAATGAAGCTAGTGTAAAACGTCTTTATCTCTTGCGAGGCGGATCGGGCGACAAATCTGATCCGCGGGACCCGCTACGAGCAGTACCTCCAGATTCGAGCGGACATTAAGGACTTCCGCGACGAGAACGACCTCGACAAGGTCATCGTGCTGTGGACGGCCAACACCGAGAGGTGAGAGGGGCTCGCTCGATCTTAACTCTTCGATGCGATATTTTCGTTAATCTTGCTTTTTTTTGTCCTCGATCGGTCAGGTTCTGCGAAGTGAAGCCCGGCGTGCACGACTCGGACGTGAATTTGGAGAAGGCTCTGAGGGCGAACGATCCGGAGATATCTCCTTCGACGATCTTTGCGTTGGCGGCTATCGACGAGGGCGTGAGTAATATTTAACTATGTTATCAAAATATTGTAATTCAATTTAACCTCATATAAACATGATCTCTCGAATTGCCAGTGTTGCTACATCAACGGCTCGCCGCAGAACACGTTGGTGGCGGGAGTAGTGGAGCGCGCGGAGAAACGCGGCGTCTTCGTGGCGGGCGATGACTTCAAGTCGGGACAGACCAAGCTGAAGTCTGTGCTCGTGGATTTCCTCGTGTCTGCCGGTAATCGTCTCACATCCGACAATCGGACACCGGTCGCGATGGCGGTACTGACAAATGACCGATGTTTCTTTCAGGTCTAAAGCCAGTGTCCATTGTAAGCTACAACCACTTAGGAAACAACGACGGCAAGAATCTCTCGGCGCCCAAGCAGTTCCGGTCCAAGGAGGTGAGTGTTCGTTAAACTCGGAGTCATCAGCTGACAGGGCGCCAGTTGTACTAGCAGTTAAGTTAAGCTTGTCCGCGTGGGCTATTGACCTTATGTTATTCGTTGGATGCACAGATAACCAAGAGCAATGTAGTGGACGACATGGTGGAGTCCAACCGCATTCTGTACGCCCAAGGTGAAAAGCCAGATCACGTGGTGGTTATCAAATATGTGCCGTATGTGGGTATGTCCTTAAATTTTGTTTTACTTCTAACTTTCGTTTAAGCAAAAAATTGTCATCTTTTCTGTAACGAAATCGGCTAAGAAATAAACTTATCGCTAGGGGACTCGAAACGCGCCATGGACGAATACACCTCGGAAATCCTGCTCCACGGCACTAATACGATCGTAGTGCACAACACTTGCGAGGACTCTCTGCTGGCCGTTCCGTTGATCCTGGACCTGGTGGTGTTGGCCGAGCTGTTCGCTCGGGTCTCGTTCCGCAGGCAGGCGACTGACGGTAAGTTTATTGCGATCCTAGTTAAAGCGTCTATATTGCGCCAGCGCCCAACGGAGTCTCGATGTTTCAGAGTGGAGCGGAATGCACGCGGTGTTGTCCCCGCTGGCGTACCTGCTAAAGGCGCCCTTGGTGCCGCCCGGCACTCCGGTCGTTAATGCGCTCTTTAAGCAGCGGGCCTGCATCGACAACATCCTTCGCGCCTGTCTCGCGTTGCCGCCCGCGACCCACATGCAGCTCGAGCACAAGGTGACGACGCTTTCCAACAAATATAAATTAAACTGTGTCTCGCATTGGAAGCGGTCGGCCGTTTCTACGACGTTATGATTTCCATTTCAGGTCCCCTTTTTGATGTCCGAACTGCGCTCCGGCGCTATGTTCGCGGCGTCTCCTCCGCTGAAGAAGCAGAAGCTGGCGCACGAGAACGGCGACCAGTAGTGTCCATGTGACATTTTTTTCCTTTAAGTGCTTATAATGTCATTTAGGGGTTACTTAATTAAGTTTTCCAACACTTCTGAAACTAACGGAGTCACCGCTTCTACTATTTTGTAGTTCTTAGCACAAAAATGTAACCTCATTTACTGACATACCAGCGTATTACTCCAGTATTATTTTAAATTACTTAGGCGACATATTATAGTTCAAATGAATATATTGTATTTTTTAGGAAAGATATTGCACAATTTTTGTGAATAAATATTTTAAAGCAATGTTAACCGGTAAGAATAAAGGCTATTTACAAATTGTTCGATTATGAATTGGCCGGAGGCTGTGCCATTGTTTTTCTGTTTGAGACGCCTGTCCGGTTCGAGTTGAATCTATTAAACATTCTTCTATTAAACAGTTTATTATATATATTTTAAAGTCAGAGTTTACTTTTAATGTTTGTGTGATTGTATTTTCCTGATTTCACTACTTTTTTAAAACGTATGTATTTTTACGAAAAGAGAAATACCTATGGTACATAAGCTATCTAACACAAAGGCATGTATGTATGCTTGTCTCAAAACAGAAACAATTTATAAATGACGCCATCTAGTGTTTCATTATGGAATTGTACATTATATAGCTATTTGTCGCTGCTATGCTATACTTTGTAAGTATCCTACGTCCTACGTTCCGAGGCCCTTAGGGTTGTTGAGTGCGCCCGTAACGACGGCCGCATTACATCAGTGCGGGCTAGTAAAGTCTTTTTTGTCACTCGAGTGAGTAGGAAATGCCTAAGTAGTAACTACGTATATACAATGTTATTATTTGTTGATACTAAAGCTGAAACACGTCAAACGTTTTTTTATTCGCAGAATCAGGATAAAAAATCAAAATTAATAAATGATAAAGGTATTGGTAATTCCTTAGAGTCCACCACACGTAAGACTGACTTACGTTGAATAATCTCCTCGCCTCTATCTACTGCGACTGGTCTGAACTGGCCATGGTCTCGTATTTGTACACGTACAGCATTGAGTTCCATGATACCAAGATGCCAAATTGTTCATGATAACGTCTCACTGCTTCGGCAAAATTATCACCACACAAAGCAAGTGTTCGCACCATTTCCACATATTGTACATTGGTATAATTGTAAAACATGTTTGTAATTAACACGCTTAAAAAAAACACCGCGAAACGACGACGAGACGCCAGTGGGATGCGCAATCGCTTCCTTGCAATTCGGAAGAAAGTTGTTACGTAATCACCGCGAAAGGGTTGCGCACGCGCTGACTCTAGTAGACAAGAGAGCGGGTGGCGCGCGCGCGGTAGCGGTTAGTTTAAAGCGACGAGCAGCCGCCGCGGCTTCCCCGAATTTTTATACCTATTTAGATAGACTTGTGTAGGAATTGATTTATCGAACGGTGTCCAAGATTTCATATAATATTGAAAAAAAATTTTACGTGGTATAAAAACTATTGTAATGGATTCTGCTACTGACTCTGAACAAACTACTTTCAGGTTTCGCACGAAGTAGGAATAACCTTGTATAATTAACTAATAATAAAAATAATGAACCAGCATGCCACGTATCTATGACACAAAGATTTTGGTAGCAGAGTTAGATTGCTTGTAGCACAACGGCCGAATAAAACAATGTGGCTGCAGTTGTCGTTTGTTGGACAAGTTAACCGTGTGTGTGACGTGGATGTGGGGGACGGTATGGCTGACAAGATTCAGGAGGTAGGAGGTAAAACTATTATGCTTTAATTTCGATTGATTTCAACTAAAGGCGGTCGAATTCTTTAGTCCAGACTGACGTGGTTTTGTACTTTGCATACTCGGCCGACTGTGTGGACAGATGTGGAGAATCCAGGGTCAAAAGACGACTTATACTGTAGGATGTGGAGTATTTAATGGAAAGTCGATAATAGCTTTACTCAACATAACTAATAGATAATGGCTATAGCTAGCTGATTGATATTACATTATTGTCCGAAAAGTTTTAGACGAATTAGTTTTATCGAAAACAAACACCTTTCTGATTAATCTTCTTTATTTTCGTTAAGCATAGAATAGTACAGTATTTCAAGTCCTCCAGTTTAATTTACATTAAGTCGCAATCGCGCCCCGAGCGGTTCCAACCGAGGTCTCGGCCCACTGGACCGCTTTCGACGCGTCGGCGGCGTCGGTCTAGTGGGCCTAGACTTTAATCGTAACGAGTAACATTATTTTAGTGTTTCAATATATGCGTACACCAGAATAACATAGAGAACATAAAATATCAACTTCCGGGTCGCTACACAACATAGAATACAGCTTTTGTTCTACAACGGTTCAATCGCGTCATGACGAATCAAACGAATGACTGCCGATAACGTAACGGACGCGCCAGCACAAACATAACACGGAGTGCCCACTTAAACTAAAAGTTAATACTTATGATTACTCGAATGCCGTTCAAATACTCGCCGACGTGACGTGACGACGGAACACGAGCAGCGCGTGGGACACGACGACGCACCGACGACGGGCGACGCTTCATCTCATACTGAGGGGAAAACCACTAAAAGTCGTGCAAAATATCTAAGATAGGATCTACACTCTATTTAGAATAATGTGGACGTCCGCGCGGAACTCGCGATAGGGTACACGAACGGTTACGGCGACGATTCTCGCCCTACGTTAACGATACATTTAGATTTCATATCAGTGCTCATTAATACATTACGAATAATTATAAAATGCGCGAATGCGTTCACTAGCGGAGGAGAAAACGAGCTAATAGGAAGGGATTATCTTATTAGTGCGCACGATTCGCGCCGAAGTAACGTATCATTAAATGAGGTATGTATATCCACTATGCTAAGCTAACCGAATTCCTTCGACGCCGGGATGCACCATTCGCCAACGTTCGCGACCGCGTCGTCTCATTGATCGCGTTCAACATTCGTCATTCAATTTTAATTGTAACTTGACATCGGTCATTGCACGCTAAAGCCGAAATGTGTTTCTAGCGCTCGTCTCGAAGTGGAGTGATGAACCGACGTGGGCTTCGCGGCTCGCCCGTCAGCGATAATATCCGATATATTGTAATAATTACATCACATTTATAGCTAGTGACGCAGCTAAAGACCTAGCTTTAATCTAAAAATACTAGACTCCGCGGCGAGAGGCATGCGCCGGCGCATAGAGTTAGTCGCTACTTTTAATTCCTTACGTGCCTTTCAGAGCGGAACGCCCGCTTTTATCGACTAAAATACATTACATTATTGCTTGAAGACTATTAATTTTTAAACTTTTTCTTCATTAGCGTCGAATCGACCGCCCTCTTTAATACTTAGGCTTTAGAATATTTTGTTTAAATAATATATTTTACAAGTCGTCGCGTCCTCATAGAACGCCCGACGTCGACTAAGGGTATATCGTTATGTACATGAAGCGTTTTCGTGAGAGTTATCGACTAACAACGGGTAACGCGCAGCAATACAATACGCTTTCAATATACATTATGTACTAACAACGTATGTTACAATCGGCCAATTTGTGTGTCCGTCGATCGCCAAATATTTCACGGAGTGTTTAGGCACTATTTAAGTACACGAGAAGGGAAAAGGAATGCAACATTTCACAAAACGCCGGCATCGGACGATACGACGCGTTTGGCGGACTTCGCGTCGTCGGAATGCTGTCGCGTCGAGGTCGAAGCCGAATCTCTGTCGGGTGCGTCGGTTGGTTTTGTGGTGCGTCAGTTGAGCGGCAAGCAGAACATGTGCTGCAGCAGCGTGGGCTTCCGCGAAGGCCGCTCAGAACATACGGAATCGTAGTCCGACGAAGACGATTCCGCGCCGTACCCGTACGCCTGTGGACATGCGATCGCGTCTGTAGTACTTTTCCTCATTTGGCGCACATTTGGTGGTTGGAAAGTTTAGGCCTTAAGAAGACAAATGATTTACCTGCTTGTGGTCGTGGTATGGGTGCAGCAGACAGGCGTGTTGTCACACGCAGTCCTCCAACGACATCAGCAGCGGGTTCACGTACTCGAACCCTTCGAACTCGGACTGGTCGATGTCCGCTATCTCGGTGCTGAAACACGAATCGTCGCTTGAAAACCAGTTCGAGCGACGCACGCTCGTATTGTGTCGCAACGTAAGACTCACTCGTTGTCGGGCGTGAGGTGCACGGGCTCGTCGGTGAATTCCGGCGGGAAATTGGCGAGATCCCGCTCTCCTTCCAAGCGCGGTTTGAAGGGCGGGACCACTTGCTTCTGCTCGAGCTGCGGAATAGACGAGGGTAAGAAGTTAAGGTGCCCATTTCGTTTCCGTTCCCGAACGAGTTTAACGGAACTGAACTCACCATCTCCCACTCGATGCTCTTGAAGAACGGATGGTTGACGATATCCCGAAAACCGGTTTCGCCGCAGCCGAGTCGCTCCACAGGATTCTTGTTGAGGAAGCCTTTGAGGACCGACGCCGCCTTCACCGATAGGGATCTCGGAATACGAATTGTCTTCTCTAATATCACCTGTAATTTGATTATCCTTATATTAGTTAAGTTCTTTTCATCTTAGTTTTCTATTGCCCGGTGCACTCGAGTCGGAAGACTCACCTGGAAGAGGTAATCCTCAGTGTTCTGATCGGGATTGTCGGCGGCGTGCGAGATGTCGAAGGGCGAGCGCCCCGCCAGCATCTCGTACGTGAGCACCCCCAGAGCCCACCAGTCCACGGAGAAGCCGTACTCCTCCCCGCGTAAGATCTCCGGCGCTATGTAGTTTGGCGTGCCGCAGAAGGTGGAGGTCGTGTCGCCCGGCCTCACGCCCTCCTGAAAAGACGTCGTCAGTGACCGTGCTGTCTTGTGCAGCCTCTGCAACTCTGCGCTTACAATATTTCCAGACGTACCTTGCACATGCCGTAGTCGGTGAGCTTGATATGCCCTTCGTGGTCCAAGAGCACGTTGTCCAGCTTCAGGTCCCGGTAGATGACGCCTCTCTCGTGCAGGAAATGCAACGCGAGAGAGATCTCCGCCGCGTAGAAGCGCGCGTGCTCCTCGGGCAGGCGCCGCTGTCTCTGCATGTGGAACCTGATCGGAAGGTGCGTCGTAAATAAATTTTGGACGTCATCGATGAACCGAATTCTCCGAATTGGCAATGGTCTCGTCGGAGGCTCACTCACATGAGGTCTCCGCCGCGCACGAACTCGATGACGAAGAACAATCTACTTGGCGTTTGGAAGCACGAGTGCAGGCCCACGAGGAAGGGGTGGTTGGAAGCGGTCTCGAACACGTGCTTTTCCGTCTGCACCCAGTCTATGTCCTCGTCGTCCGTCACGAGCGCCTTCTTTATCACTTTCATGGCGTACACGCGCTTAGTCCGTTTCAACTCCACCATGAGCACCTGAACACCGTTACGAAGCGTGTACATGTAATAGTCATCATTCGTGTGCTATTAAGATGCCGAAAGGAAAAGCAACATAATAAGTATAGAAGGAAGGCTACCTTCGCGTAGGACCCTCGCCCGATGACTCTGATGAGCTCGAAGTCTTCGAGCGAATACTGGCGTTGCGAGCCAGGCTCCAAATCCTCATTCCTGACGGGCGGTGCTACCGGCGCCGGCGGAGTCTCAGGTAATGGGGGTTCGGGGTCCGCACGAGATCTGCAAGAATAAATTAAAATCGATTTTAGATTGAAGCCCTAGAAAATCATTGAAGAATATCATGAAATTGGAGTTTAACGTTTGAAAACTTCAATATTTTTCACAGGATGGCATTATGAAAAGCTTAAGCTGCAAACGTTAAATATTGAATCTTAATATAAAAGTGTTAAGGTTGAAATTACAATGTGCGAAAGGTGGAGTATCAAGAGGTTGAAAGAATTCCGCGAAGACATCTAGGACACGGTAGCTCAATTGGTTAGAGCAACAGCTCGCAACGCTGTGGATGCCGGTTCGAGACCTATCTGTATGGTAATTTTTTTTATCTAAAATGGATTTGTATAGAAAAGATTTACAATCCCAGGTCGACCCTATTGCGGAGCTACACACTCATTCAACACTAGGTCAGTTAGGCGACTCGGCTAAACTACTTCACCTGACAGACGGAGCTCTGCCGAGCGCGCTCTCTCCGTTGGCGTCGTCCTTCACCTCGATCGGGTCCACGTGCTCGTTGGAGCACGGCTTCTGCACGAGCTTGTGGCACTTCTTGTGCACCAGCAACTTGCACTGAATGCATTTGAAGCCTTGCCGCCCCAGGCCCCAAATACGATCTTGACAGAAGGCACAGAAGGCTCGCTGAAATCATATGCGAAGATTCTAAATTCTGCTTTGCGAGTTATTTAAAGGTTCCGCAAATAAACGAAGAATTACCCTATTAAAGCGCTTCGCCTGGAAGATGTGTCCGTTGACGCGATAGAGCTTCCGCCAGCGCCGCGCGCCTCGCCTGTATATGCTTCCTGTAACAGCGCACCGCACGTAATCACAAGGGTTTAACGAAATGGAAGGTTCGGGAGGAACGGCAGCCGAACAAAGCGTAAAAGATTCGACTTGTGCCCTCTTCGAGAAGGTCTCATTTATAAAGAGCGGTCCCCGGAAACCTGACTTTGACCTAGAATACGTGACATTTTCTCATTCTCACCACTTACATATTACATCAACGTACGTCTTGAATAATTCGCAACGCTTTGCTTACGGCTCCGGCACAGTTTATTCATATTGCAGTTAGTCTAAAGGGATAAAAAACTACGACGAAACTATATTATTCAAACAAGAATGTAACATATTCCATGAATCAGTTTTAGTGAGACAGTTTACTGCTTTACTTCAGTTTTAGCAATTAGTCAGTAGTATATTCATATTTTAGACATAACCCGAATCTCATATACTTACTGTCTTCCCCGGCACAAGGCATTCCAGGCGCGGCGGGGACATTGGGGAAAACTGAAACGAAAACAGCAATCGTAAATATTTATAGTAACGAATAAACTCAATAAGTTAGTCGATTAAGAAAATCGTTTACCATTGAAATCGATTTATTTAAAATTTGAGTAAAGGCAACACAAAGTTGTGAAAGACAAGTTAACCCGTAATAATAATCCAAATAGCTCTAAACGGTCCAAGTTTTTATTATAAACTACTCTTTCATTTTTACGAGTATAGCCTCCGAGGTTCATTGACATGTGAATTGTCTTCTGCGAGTTGTGATGCTGGGCGGCTGGGGTTATCGAGAGCCCTCGCGGCGGTGGGCCAATTACGGACGTCGCCCGGACCGGGGCGAGACGTTTTTCAATTAGACCTCCGATTCCGAGCACTCCGGGTGATACAATACCAATATTGCTTTCGTGGAAGTGTTACTGGAATAAAACTTTTTAAGCGGTCTCCCGGCGGTTGGTTGATTTTTTCATACGTATGCATGTTTAAAAAAACATGTTTAAATTTTTCATTCTTAATGTCAACGTCGATACTACGAACGATCGCTTAATTTCGATAAGCCCCAATTTTTTTTTCGTATTTTTTTTGTTGCGTAATTATTTTATGGATTTTATATCCCTCAGTCGAATGAATTACGATGGTTAACAGCACATTTCGATTATTATTAGATTCCTTTTAGTCCAGGGAAGCGGACGACATAAACTGGACTTGAGAAGTTAATAATTCTGATAGCTGCATCTCACAAGAGACGGAAGCCTCGTAATAGAAAAAGTTAATTATAGAAAGAACGAGGAAAAAGAGAAACTTTGCAATCTGTTTAATGTGTTCCAGGCAAACAACCGGCGGCCTAAGTTCTACTCTCGAAAGATATTCTTCCTACTTTCTCATTACTTTCTGTTTACAAGAGAATTGTGTTTTATCTCGGTGCTTTATGAACGTTAACGATCGGCAAATGCGAGTAGGTATAGTCACCTTGAAGGTGAAATAATAATAATCTCATTTCCAGCCCCGAGGCGTGTGAGAGACGTCACGTATGCTTCTCGACGAGGCTATCGCGAGATCCACTTATCGCGTCCTATGCATTTGCTTTCTAAGTTTCGGTTGCAGCGAAGCCATTCAACCGACCAGACGATAAAGCAAAAGCAAAAGCAATAAAAACACGTAGCGCAGTGGACGTTTGCGAATCCTCTCTATTATTCTTAAGGCGTTTTAAACTTCTATATCTATTTAGGTAGACTGAACATACTTAAAAGAGGAATTCACGCTAAAACGAAAAAGTCTCTAATTAAAGATTCTGTCTCTGCAGGCAAAATGTATCCGAACGATTCACTCAGTGTATTTATATAAAAATAGGAGTAAGTTTACTTAAATCTAACGAAATAGACAATGTTGAAGAACGATTGTTGTATGACTGCTACGCGCAACCTGCACGTGCGTCGTAGATGTTTCGTAGACGCTAAGTGAGTTGTGCATAACATTATTTCGATCGCTTCTAACGCAAATCGGCTAAAGTTTCACCGAGAGTGGCACTCTGCTGTCGCTTTCCAAACGAACAAGATCGGATCGGACGATTTCGGGCTCTCGTCTTACCTTCTTTTCTTATCTCGATCTGGGACAATTAAGTGAACAAAGAGCTCGATTGTCGACAAATGACATCGCTGCCGTTTGCTTACGATTCTTTTTAGGTTAAAGAATGACAAATTATCGTCTGTCTGTTTTTTTCATCAATTTATTGAAGTTTCCGAGTAACCTTATCGCGTAAGTAATGCTACGGTAAGGAGTCGGATGATACTAATGAAACAATAAAAAGGTTCTCTCCAAGTTTCGCAAAGCAGATCGATGACTCTCAAACACGACAAACGACACCCTCCCCGCAACATATTGTTACATAAATCGGCACATATACACGATCTGTCATATGCGTTTTTGTAAGAGGTCTGCTCTTATGGACTTTCTTATGAAATAAGTTGTCTCCATTTATTTCTATCAAGTCGTGAATAAACGAGATGAGAGAAATGAAAAAAAAGTAAACAATTAGCTTATAGCATATCATTGTCTTTCGGGCCGTTCGGTCGACGTGAGCATCAACATAATTCTGCAAGCTATCGATGAGTTAACATCTCCTGACGATGCCGTCCGCACGTGATGGCGAAACATCGAGAACCTCTTCCCACTCCCGTCGGCCGAACAGCCCGAAAGACAATGATATGCTGAACGATGGCCGTGAAAGCCTTACGCAATTTATTAATTAGCTTATAGTTTTAACCTAAGACGTACATGATTATATTATTGGTTAACAGCAGGCTTTGTGTAATGTTGATCGAATGCAATAAATGTTATTTTTGTGGCAAAGTATTATCGTCGACTCCAAAAAGAATTTTCGTGACGACTCTTTAATGGCTGTCTATTATTCGGCGAAAATGCTTCTTAGCCGACTAATAAATAGGTTTACTTTAACAAGTTTTCTTTCGACTACCCTACGAAACGCCGTGTCGCTTTGCGGTTTCAAGTCAATTACGGTGTTTACAAAGACGCGCTTAACTCGTTGATAATATTTTCGAGGTGGCTTTGATTCACCGCCTCGGTTCAGTCGTGGCCGCTCGTAGGGCTACTTAGCAATTTTCACATCGGCTCGGACACAAGCTAACGCGCCTTGCGACATTCAGGGTTATCGAAACACATCAAGCGCCTTGTCAGAATCGATGATTGGTGAATTGAGCAAATATACCACAATAAATAATATTAAAATCCTCTTGTTATTAAAATACTTGAAATGATTCGGAACAAAGGGAACGCTCGAACCGCGAATGAAATATTTTGGGAAACAAAAACCCCTTTTCCAGTTAACTAGTGCTTTCAAAACTTTAATCACTCCGGGCCGCAGCGAGCCACGGAAACGACAAGAAATCAGAATGGCGATAGGGGGATTTCTTAAAAAGAAATTCACGCAACGAGTTCCTCGCAGTTTTAACGCGGGTCAAGTGTAGGGTGACAATAGACGACTTGGACACTTTTGATTTCTTTCATTAAATTTACGTTACATACTCGAATTTTGCGAGAGCTCGAGGATTTCGTAGAAACCGGCCACCCCGCTATAAGGCTATCGCGCGCAGGCTCTGCCAAATGGCCGTCGCTGCCCGCCAGCCCTAATAAACTACTTGGAATGGAACTCCACTGTAAAATATTGTGCTCTCAGCTTCACAAAAGCCAAGTTCTCATTAATGACACTCGCAGTTGGCTCGAGCCTCGCAGATGGAACAGAGAATACGTGATACTTCAAATCGAAGATTAAAAAAGATATATATTATTTCTATTCTGACATTAGCTGTTAACGTTGACTACAAATTCTGTTCGAGCCGTTCGGGGGCATCGTCGCTGCGCCCTCACAGACCAATAATAATAACTCACGAACGCCGTATATTTTTGTTACGACGTGTATATTCGTATATTTTACCGGAGAATTATAGTAACTCGCTTTTTAGACGCTACAGAAAGACTTGAAATAAAAAGGCAACCCTATACAGCAGGAAGTTATGAATAAAAAGCGCCCTCGTCTTCCCCGAGTGCCCGCTGAAATTAAATTTTTTAACGAAACTTTTAATTGCCTTTTCGATCGATGCGCGGCGGATGTAATATCTTACGGTGCGCGTCCGCCTTTATTTGTTCGGCTGGACACAACGTATGGCTTCGAGCGCAGACAATGCGCGAGCGTCGGTCACAAAATAATATTCTCGTCGTGACCCAAAAGCGGGAGGAGACCTAAATACGACGACGTTTCATAATACGGAAAGGCTCGACAGGCTTGCATAACTATATTCTATGTGCGATGGGCGAGCGAGGATTAAAACTACTAACTAAACTACTCTCCAACTTAGCAGCAAATACAGAAATCAATTCAATAACAGGTCGTGTTTATTTAAGCCATTCAGTTCTGTCGCATAGATGGAACCATGTTTTGATTGCAGGTAATTAAGTTACGCTTCGACGAAGCGAATTTAATGTAGTAGGTGGTAGGTGCGACGCTGGTCAAGTGGAGCCCCGTAACTAAAGGTTGCCAATAATTGAGACAGATGGAGGATTCAAAACAATTACATATTAATATTATACTAATAATGGCTCTTTTGTGATCAATTTAACATTTTTGTCGGAAATTGAACCTAATAGCGGAGTGGGAAGATGGGAGGAACTGTGGGGATCGTAGTGGAACTACTTCAAACTTTTAAACAGATTTCTCGTCAAAGGCAGTTAATAATGCCAGAAGCATTTTAAGAAAATGATTGTCGGAGTTCACTTGAGGGTAGGCGATCCGGCCATATAGCATCTAAACAAGTTGCGCGATCGACTTTGGATTGTTAAGTGTAGCGTCAGGAATAATTGAGGTGTTGGAGAGAGGCTTTCGAGTGATAAACTTACGCTTACAGAAAAAATTGCACACAGAACGATAAAATCGTTGCTGGTCTAGATGAAGATTAGTTGCAGTATTTACTGGTTTGATAAATGAGAATATAACCCTGAGGAAGTTAAAACTAAAATAATAAGAATTATCGAAGTTAAGCGCTCACTCACTCGTATGTGTTAAATTGAGAAATAACCCAGAGAGTAAAGAGTATAAAGGCTACTCAATTTGTTGTGGAGGATCGCCGAGCGGATGCCGATCGTGCCTCGCCGTGGACAGTAGGGACAATACGTACGTCTGCATGTCGCAGTGGGAGCGGCAATGACGACATCTAGCGGGGGAAAGATCGGCGACAGCACGGCGTGCGTGCTCGCCATTCTCTCGCACGCACTCAGCCCGCAGTACACAGTTCGCCACGCGCACTCGCGCCAGCACTCGCCCCAGGAGAGCGAAGGCATCCGCATATCTACGTTCCCGACTCCGAACTTCATTCACATCATTTAAATAAACCTCTTTTAATTGAAACACGTTCCGTCCGCGACGATAACATTCCTGTGACTGGTCGTTTAGATAAGATTGTTTTATCTCGATCCAATAGTATCGATTCGATGTTGCGCGTGATTTTAATTTAAATATCGATCTTTTATCGATAATAACGTCTTCGAGGTTGGTCGGCTATCTCATCTGCGCCGCCGGGTAAACCTGAAAGGCACAGTGCAGATAACACGTGCGACGTCCGATGTCTTCGGTTCGATGAGGACTCGTAGATCTTTACGCTGCGTTTGTGGCAGCCAATCATAACATTTTTCATCGCAAGAGTAACGTGCATTTAAAATGCATACTAAAACATATTTGATTAATGAGGCCGTGAAATCATTAATGTAATGATGTAGAAATTTTCTCTCATTAAACCGTACTAAATAATACTCCCCTGTGTTAACGTAATTAACGTTAACTTTAATGTTCATACGAAGGCCGTCTTTAAAATATGCGGAAAGAAGAACCGACTTCTGCGCACGAACTACTAACATTCATCATTAATGTCTACGTCGAAGGGCGGCAGCAGATCTCCCGGCAGCGACGGAAAGGGGTGGCTGGCCGCTGCGTTCAGGCATTCCGTCCAGATGCTCCTCATTCTGCTCAGATTTACGCGCGCTGGACGAAGCACTCATCGGCATTTTCGACTGCCCCGCACCATATCGAATCTCAAACGATACTCTCGCATATATTTCCGAAATTAAACATTCGCGTAACACGGTGAATTCTATTCGGGGCTCTCGTTTTCAAATAACAAAGCGAGAGCCACATAAATTTGAACCGGGCACAGATAAAACACGAACACAGACTGAATACATTTACGTCGCGATAGGGCGCGTATAGTGTTTCGATAGTTTAGTAGTAGATTTAATTTTGAAACTAAAACATCATTTTACTGTCGGCGCTCCGAGATACGTATAGCGGTCGACTGTCGAGTCGTTATCAATTGTCTCCGTAGCCTATCGGTGATAAGCCGCACCAACAATTAGGTGAAACTACTGATAATGTTTGTTCGGAAAACGATGGCGAATCACTCGATTTTCCTTAACTAATTCGTTGCGACCTAGTCGTATTCCAACGAAATAAAGCAATAATAGGAAACTGTAGGTGAAGGCTGACGATACGATTATTTATATTCCTAAAATACAATCAGCGCCTTCATTTATAGATGGAAGCGGATGCGATCGAAGTATCAGTAAAATCGTATAAAGGTATATCATTGCATTTATTGGCGATAAAAATTGTTTTCCACTCTCAATGTCACTCGGGGAATCAGATAAGACAGTGACTAAGTAGGTCGGCACCGGTTCTCTATTTGCAGTAAACGTTGCTTGAATTTCAATGAAAATTTCTGCCCCCGTATATTCATTGTCGGTACACGTACACGATTAGTACACGTTTTCAAGAAGCTGTTACAACCGAAGAGGACTGACGGCGTGTGGTTGACTCGATGGAAGTTGAAATAACCCGGCCGCATAACACGAGACCGAACGGCGCCGTCGACCTACTTTGGAGTTCGAGATCCGAACTTCGACATTCCTACAACTTTAAAATCCAGAATAAATGTTTTGTTGATGTAGTCCAACGTGCTATAGAAAGCAATTATATTATTTGCTTAGAAACGTGTTGGACCCGAGCAACCAGCCCGTCAAATTATAATACATGTAATAAAATGAGATATAAGCAAAGTCCCGTATGATATAGTGTTCCCGGTCAACTAAGTATTTCCCCGTCGCAGCCTTGAAGTCGGTGCACCGCGCTCGACCGGTCAAAAAGCGTTGAAGTTTTCTTCGAAATTATAGAATAGGGCCTTCGACTCACCTTTAATTCTCTGTCGAATTCTTCCGTCTTTGAACGATTTACTTTGATCGCAGAGGAGTGAAAACAGTTCGATAAAGCAGTCTTCGTTTTTATTTTGTACCATTTTTGCGACAGTATCGATAATTTCAATCACTCGAATGACAACACTCGAATGCTACACGAACGCAGGGCTAAAAAATGGCTGTCCCGTAAATACGTACGGACGTACGGTCGTAATAACGCATTATTGAATTATTATGTTACTTTAATAGTAAAATCCATCACTGGCGAAATAAAAAAGAATGTATCTGCACCAGATGTAGAAACGTAGAGATTTCGTATAACTAACGCTGGAAGCACATTGTACATCAAACCCAAACACGCGAAAGACGAAAGCGAGACTGAACGAGGCGAATGGTGCAAAAATATCGCTTCGGCGTAATAACACATCAGTAGCATATCTCTGTCCTAGATTCCCGTCGATATGTTTATCGCTCGCGAGGCCTTCGACGATCTCTTCGATGTCTGGACGCCGACCGAAGGGCGCTTCGAAAGGATTGTTCTTTGTCCAGCTGTGCCACTTAGATCTGTCAAAACGATTCGTTCAGAACCAAAAGCGAGTCATATTCCTCAGTGAAGAATAAATGTAGCATATCGTAGAAGCGCTATACCTTTCCCCTCCAAGTAGGAAGATAGGGCAGAGGAATATTATTCGTTGCTCGAAACGGTCGTCGGATGTACGAGAGCGGGCGAATCCGCGTCATACACAATTCATTGTACGTTACATATTATAGGAGGTACGTTTTCTCGGGTTTCCGACGAAAAGCGAGCTAACAACGACGCGGGTCGCTGTATATTTGGTTTCAAATTATTTACGAGCATGTTTTACCAGTATACTGTAAGTAAGGAAGCCATACAATTTCCAGCGATGAGCCTTTTGTGCCCTGTCACGATTCGAATACAGCCGAAGACAACGAGCGCACAATTGCACCGCAGAAGCGTTAATGAATAATTGGAAACATTGCGAAGCATTGAATCGAGATGGATAATGGATAATTTAATGATTAAATGCTGCCTCAGGACTGGATGATACTCATAGTTCGGTTTGAGTTGGCACTTAGATGTGCCATTGCGAACTTCGGTCACTGGAAATACACTCGAAGCTACGACATTAGGGATACTGTATTTTGGCACAAAAGAGAAGCGTCGTCTCTGCGAATTGCAGGTGAGAGGTGTGTGGGGCGTCGAATAATGCGCTCTTCATTATTTAGAGAACGTGACATCTCTCTCCGGTCACGTCCTCCCTTCTTCGAGATGAAATAACGCCATAAAAGCAATTAAAGTCGGTAACTCCGCCGCGGACGATAAATTCCCGCGTCCCATGAGATCATCATTTTATTAGCTGCCCCCGATTCGGTTACGAGCGTCGGCGCCCGTTCGCGTCCGATGTAGGTCATTTAGATGTGCGCTAATGTTTCAGGCCGTTAACAGATCGCGCCTCTTTTGGTCCTGCCAACGGTTCACACTGCGCGACGGGCGGACGACGAACCGGCTTTCGGATATTTCATCCGGGACTGTCCCAAAGATATATTTTTTGGTGCACAACCGGTGATCGACGTTCGGTCTCATCGTAACTGTATTGGATAAAGTCATCGCTCAACAAAGGCTTCAAATTGTAACTACGACATCTCAATAATCATGCTGTCGCGTGTTTCAGTTGTGCTAGACATCGTCCATTGACCGCCATTAAATCAGGTAAAAGGCCAAAGCAGGTATCGCAATGATTTAAAACATACGGACGTATACATGGAACTGTATGTTTATACACATATATCACGAAACTTCGCGATATAAACTTTGTAAACTCGACACAAACTTGCTCTTGGGCGGGCGGCTGCGGCCAAGAGGACAACTTATTAATCTCCTCTAAGGTTCTGATTCACACACTGTATACAGCAACTTAAAATGAATATGTATGCTTCCTGTTTGAAGAAGCTACTCTTTGAAGTGTAGCTGCAACATCGATAGATACTCTTACTCTCAAACCATAAGACTAAGATTCCATTGCAGTAAAATTTCACATTCACCTGTGTATCGTTAAGCTAAGACTCACAGATTAATGCGAGAGTGCCTGGCGTGCCGAAGCCCTACGACTCTCGAACTTCTCCTTAGAGTATCCGTAACCTACGTTATTCAATCTGAATGTATTAATATAATGATTGCATTATCTATATATTAGTCACGTTATCTATCGACGGTAATTTCGAAGTTGTCAGAAACTTTAAGAATTAATTATTTGTATATTTCGTTGTCACTACCGATTCGAGGTTACAACATTATTTTCGTGCATATTCTTGATGTAAAGGTACATTTCGCCTAGAACCTTCTCCTACAGAAGGGTGTTTTAATTACTTATAAAATTTGGAGTGAACAAAATAATTTTCTAAGATTAATCAGCTCCTATCCCCGTGACGCATACGTTGCTCACTACGGTGCCGTCCGAGCGGTGCGAGCGGCGACAGTGCCACATTTAAACATCAAATACTTAACTTGAATTATTTTATTGGTGATATCATTCGAATGGATTTGTTTAAATTGGATGATTCAAAAAATATATAGGAGTATTAAAGCCGTTTTAAATATTGATAAGTATTAATAAAAAAATATTAATCAAATACATTTTTCGTAGATTATATGTTTTGCAAAATTGCAAAAGATTCTTTTGTTCTAAAATCAACAGTTTAGGTAGCGCATGCGAAGAACGACGTTTTATTTATTACACTTTTTAACCCTTTTACGTTACTAAAGTCTCGATAAGGTACCCTAACCTAGCGATAAATATAGCCTGTGTTACTCAGGGTGGATGTAGCTTTCTAATGGTGAAATATTTAAGTCGGCACAGTAGTTTTTGACTTTATTCATTTCTTTATATTACTGTGGATATTAAAAACTTTGCATGCCAACATACACTATGGGTTAACTATAAGTTCACGCTTAAAGGTCTTAAGGTGAGACTCCACTATTCCGGCCGATGTATGAAAAGAGAGATGCACTTCCGCATTGGCGGTCGTATCTCGAGGATCCATCGATCCATCGAAGTCATCCATCACGGGTCCAAGTTTGTGATCAGTCGCTCGGAGACATGGAGGCGTGACTGATGACTGCACTGCGCTCTCGATTGCATTTGTCACGAGATAAATTGTCCCTTAAAGGATAAACATTCGATTTGGATACCGATAGATACGGTTGCTTTCAAAGAACGCACCATGAAAAAGCCTCAAACTCATGCGATAGCCCGGCTCCGGTTTATGTCCGCTTATATTAGAAGCCGGACATAGAGTATCCGGCTCCCGGGCGGACGTGGGGCAGAGATAATAGCGTATTTTCCTGCGATGTGGAATTCAAATATGACTTTCATATTATTTGGATTTTTAGAGATCGCGTTTTTCACTTTCCCGCTAACATAGGAAGCAAGAATACGATGCAGATAGATAGACACATCTAGGAGGTGGATCAATTGTAGCGAAATCACTGCTCGATAAAAGTTTAAATTTTGCGTTTTAAATCGTTTAAATAAAACATTTTAACGATTTAAAACGCGCTATATATTAGTTAAACTTATTTGAAAATTATTTTAACTATGGTCCGACATTTCGGATGCTTTGCAGCAGTCTTGGTCACGGGGAGACTTAAAATGGAGGGTTTCTCTGACGTCAAAGTAAAAAACTGCTACACTAGCGCCATCCGTTCTGTCGAAGTTGGTATTTGACGAAACTGACTTTTGTAACGCACTACCTAAGATGGCATGCTAGCAATACAAGCCCACCCAATGCCAGCTATGCCAGCCATGCCAGTTTCACTTTACAATAATAAAAACGCAGAGTTTCCAATAATATTATTATTGTGGATTGCTTAAGTATCACACGAATTGAACAGACTTATTTGCGAGCACTTTCGAATTGCCGCCTGCAAATATTAGGGTCAATACTAAATGAAAAGTTCAATATATCAAACCACAGGCGGCGGAGCGCTGAAATCTGGCAACTTTACAATTAAGCCTCCCGCGCGGTCGCAACCCAATTAGTTAAAACAAAAATATCCGAGTGCAACCACACTTTTGACATTAGACCATTCCATTCCAGTTAGGATAATGCAAGCTGAAGAGTTTGTTTGAACGCGCCAATCTCAGGAACTTCGACTGATTTTTTTTGTGTTGGTTGGAAAATTTATCGAGGATGGCTTTAAGCTAGAAAACATCAAGCTGCGGTCAATAAGAGCGAAGAAGTAGTAGAAAAGGTGCAGAAACGTTCCCGAGAGTAGATGTCTATCTTTTGAGGTTAACTCACAAGCGCTTTCATGGTAATCGTGGCCATGTCGTCTAGTTCTAGATATAGCTTTACTTAGTTGGTAAAATTAATTGACCGCTGTTTTGAGTAGTGTGTGGCCATCAAAATGAGTCGAAAGTCTCAGCAGTCTCAACCGGACGCACGTAAAACAATGCAAAGAATCGAATCAAAAAGAAATGTGGAACAAAACGCTACTTTGCAAAGTAATCCGCGGACCGCAGCGGATTCGAAGCAAACAAAAACTGCAATCAGAACGAAAGAGCGATATAAAGGAATATCGTTTCGTAATTTACATAAATGTGCATCTCTAATGGTCACGGTGATTTATTCTCTGCGCTTTTTACAAAGGAGCATTCGCTCTTCCGCCGAGAAATCATTATTCACAATGCACAATGGCTTCTCGTCATAAAACCAATTTTAATTTTTCAAGGAACAACATGAATCAATCGCGTCGATTTTATTATTTGTATGATATTGTCATGCTTAGCGGAATAGAGACGTCGAGGGAATTTTTTCCGTGCTCGTCGTAGAGCGTGGAGTCGAGCGATTCGTAGAAGTGCTACGCAGCACGTGACACGTAGACAGACTCACCCGGGGATGGTCGTTTGTTTCGTATACAGGAAATAATACATTTTATTGGTACTTAACACACAGAATGCATTAAGCGGAATAATTGTGAGAAATTTGTGGGAAAAAGTGTAAAGCTTTAACCGGCCGCCCGGTGGCCTCTCGGACCCTTTCGCCCAATTTATGAACTCATTAGGCGTCGGCCGCACCTGCTCCCGTATGTAATTACCACAATTTCTTTGTTACATATTATTAATTATTAAAGGTTAGCTGTATCCCGAGAATGATAGGATAAAGTAGTAACAAAGGTTAACGCTTCACTTACAAATAAACGAGGTCAAACTTTAAACGCGATCACTTGCGGTTCTGACAGGACAGGCAGGATCTGCAGGTTTAGACATCTAGTACTCGAGGAAGAATGGAAAGTTAAAGCTGAGACTTCAAACGATTCGTTTAACTTTTCACGGCGACGGCGACATAATATTTGGGCGGCAATAAATAGAGCGCGGCGGTCGTTAAGCCCGCTAACTTCCATAACTCGAAGAACTTTACATTCGGGCCACCGCGGCTGTCCCTCGACGAACTTTTGTTATTTTAAACCGATCCTATATTTATAATGAATTTGCAAAAAAACATTAAGAAACGCGGGCGCGGGGTGTACCGCGATGAACAATATGAAATCCTGAAAGCATTTTATGCGTTCCGAAGTTGAACTTTCAAGCTAGGCCGAACGGCCTGGAAAGCGATGTGCAATATTAACGGCTGACCGAACAGCGTACGTGCAGCTCCATAAATAAAGTTCCATAATGAGTTCACATTTGCCGAGTAAATATTCGATGCGATTAAAATGTTTGTATTTATAATTCCAACAGTGCTGCAGTGGGTTTTAAAATCTTTAGAGAAAATGACACGGAACAATGGTCCGCCGAGATATATGTAATCATAAATGAGAGATAAAAGGTAGATGCAGTGGAACAATGATTATTTCAGTCCGGCGTCGTGTTTAGCTATTAACGATTCCGCAGGCGCTCAGCACGGGAGGCGGCATGCTAATAAGGTCAAAAGTGTGTGTAGTGTGTGTGCCCACCCTGCGCCCGGCGATATGCACGTGATTTATTGTCGACCGCCACACACTGTGAGATGAGAAATCATTACAATTATAATTGATGTCTTGTAAGCAGCCGTTAACCATCTTTAACTGTTTAAATACAACACTTTAACTTTGCATGAGCCGTGGTCACGGGGAGACTAAAGATGGAGAATGTCTCTGACGTCAAAGTTAAAATTGTTGTATTCAGGTAGATGGGGTAGCCATGGGTTCTCCAGTTTCACCCTTAGTGGCTGACATTTTTATGGAAGACTTTGAGGAGAGAGCCCTCGCTTCTTCCCCGGTTAAACCTAAGCTTTACAAGCGATACGCAGATGATACCTTCACCATCTTACCCAAAGTACAAGTTTCTGCATTTCTTACACACCTTAACTCAATTCATAACAACATTAAGTTTACCATGGAACAGGAGGACAATAGCACACTACCTTTCTTAGACAAATTAGTAATTCGTGATGAATGCGGTAACTTCGGTCATACGGTCTTTAGAAAAACAACCCGTAGGATAGGTAATTGAACTGTGACTCACATCACCACCCCAGCCACTTAGTTCTGTCGGAGTATCTTTGTTTCAGAGGGCCCGCCGTCTCTGTGACGCTGATTGATTTACGCAAGAATTACAGCATATCAAGCAGGCCCTCCGCAGAATCAGCTTACCTACCATTCACATATGGGAGTTACAGATAGAATTAGCAGAGTCCTAAAACAAGCTTCTATTGACACAGTTTTCAAGCCGCACAAGAAGATTCAGCAATTCCTGGAACCTACCAAATGTACTGTCCCTTTACAAGATGCAGGCCTTCACAGACTGGATTGTGATTGGGCCCTATCCTACATCGGCCAAACAAAGTACAGCGTCTCGAACAGAATTAAAGAACACATCGCGGATATAAAACAAGACGTCTCTCAAAATCTGCGGTATGCCATCACGACTGCTGCAAAGCATCTGAAACGACGGGCTGAAGTTAAATATAATTTTCTAATAAGTTCAACTAATATATGTTGGGTTTAAACCGTCAAAGTGTTTTATTAAAATGTGTACTAGTCTCGTAAACTACAGACACTATTTAATCTTTAACAGATTCAAATGAATTTCTAAAACAGAATTTAAAAAAATGGCATCCTCCGAAGTGTTTCTTTTTCAGTAACATTCCTTTCCTGAATATCTTATATTATCCGATAACTATTTCGGCGATTTTTTTTCCTATAAATAATAATTTCACGTCCTATTCAGTAGTGAGATTGGTGATTCGTTGTCACATTATATAGAAAATGTATCAGCCACCTTTTTAGCCCGTGGTGATCGAACGGATAGCGCCCGAAAGTTGCTACTTTTGCCATTCCGGAAATATCCCTCGAAGCTCGCGCCTCGAACCGTGCTTCTTCTGACAGCTTTGATTGATCTACACCGCTCTACGATATGTTTACGTCGGTCTCGCCTAAACTTACAAGATGTTTAGCCATCACTTTTAGTCAATCGTTTGAGATAAGCTCGACAGTTAACTGTAAACACTCGACGCGATGCTAGCGAGTATGAAAGCTTTGAACGGGCAGCGCACAGAAGTCTAATCAACTAATCGCCTGTAAAGAATCGACGAGTGAAAGAGACACAGCGACAGTTTTCACTTCAAGAATGAAACAACAGGTGCTTCATGTAATACACTTTGATATTCTTAGAACGAACGAATCTTTCAAAAGACATTTACATAAATAACGCGAGACACACTCGAGCCCGCCCCGTATCGCAACCCTTTTCTAATTTAAGGGAAGCCTGTCTATTACGTACGGCTGACGTATTCCTCCATTAGTTTCCTGCGTACATTGCTATCCATATGCGATAACCAGTAACAGCGTATTAGGGGACAGGGGTTACAATGTCAATGTAAGCGCTACGTTCGTTAGTACTACTCCACGGGCTGATTTCTTTAAAAACTCTCCTGTTAATAATATTACAAACTAATAGTTAACATCAGGTAGTTACGAGTACGTGTAGTAAGTAACGAAGTATCGTATGCAAGTCACAAGAAACAAAGTAGCAATCGTCTAAGCCATTAAGATTAGAGGATTAAGAAAGTGACATTACGGAACTAATGTAGACCTACACGGAGACTCACAATAGAAGGCGATAAGTTACAATTTATGTGCAATGGGACTCTCAGGGGAACACCTGTCCTCGTTATCAAATGACGTTTTCTGTGTTCAATCTATTACAAGGTTGTGTCAACATAACTCAAATATATGCTTATATGTTTCCTAATGACGTTAAGCTTAAGAAGATTAAGACTAATATTAACTATACAGAAAAATACTTTTACTATTATTTCGTGATAGAATAATCCCCTATCAATGAAATATGTGACCATGACGGGAAACTTGCACCGGCCGAGCCAAAGTTACGATAGGAAACATTTGGCAATTCGAACCGGGCACCAAGTTTGCCGAACTCCACACGAGTATTAGGTATCCCCAACTGAAGGGAAGTGGAAAACACGATGCATTTTCGGAGTATTGTAATAATTATATAATAATTTGAATTATACAAGAAATATGGAAAGTTTTAAACAATTTCTCGCATTATTGCTCTAAGGCGAACTTCTATGATTGCTGGAAGACATTCTTTACTCATAAATTATAGGAATAGATAAAATAATAAGTGATATGTGTGTAGTCCACAACAAACTATATGTAGGCGCCACTGTTTTAAAAACTCGTAAAGTAAGTATACTACTAAATTATTGTCAATACGAGAAATAAATTAATGCCACAATGATCTAGCATAGCGACGTAAACGTTAATTTCTTAAACAAGCACAGCATCATATCAAAGCGTACGGCAAATGTAAACGATGTACATACATCACAATTCTTATACACAATATAAAGTACAAGATTTACCAGCGATGGAATCTAAATACTACGTTTGAACGCGACGACATAAAACCACAAAATATCCCGCATGTCACGAGCCACGACAGCGGAGAGGCAAAGGTTACAAATTATGCTACACAAAGCAGTAAAACTAGGAGTAAAAAAAAATAGCCGTTCCTAAAACAATATTTATGTCCCGGGCGAAATTGCTAGTTTTTTTTTTCGCGGTTACTTGGACCGAAATTCGTTATACGTTCCGTATCGTTCGCCCGGTAGAGTATTTATTGTATCATTATCTGATTGTTTCGCTGCCTTTGTACACACATTTGCAGTTTATTCATAACAGCTCACGCCCGACCCGATAGTAGTCAGAGTCATTAAGCGAACGGCGGCGACAAAGGCCCAATATTAAATTTATATACCCAATATTTAAATACCTTAAATAACTTGTTATTGCTCTTCGACTTTAAAACTAGATAAGAAAAACCTCATGCCAAAGCTCACAGCAGAAGAGAAATATACAGTACTAGCGGCACGTCCCGGTTTCGCACGGGTAGACAAAAATAGGTACAGATATTAAAACTAAAAGCATGCTAATTAAAACGGTCGTTTTAAGTGAGTGAATCACTAAATTAGAAAAAAATTGTATTGCTAGTCCTAGCTGTGAACGACCGTTGTCTATGTCGCTGTGTCAGGAAGCCGCTGCGAGCGTCCAGTGTTAGAGTCCCGTGCAAGCGTTCGCGAATTCCTAGCTCTATTTCCCTCAAGTCGCTCCGAGCGCTCGGCGCTTGACTGTCGTTCGTATACTTGTAATATGTATTCAAGTTCAAAGAGATAATTCCGAAAAGAACTTTGACAAATATTATGCAAAATGATTCCTAATAGTAAAACTAATTAGCTCTGAAAAGAACTTTTTAAGTGAAGCATGAAAATGTAAAAAAAAAAGGAATATTAAATGTCGCTCACGTCCACTGCTCCTCTCGTCGGGTTAGTTACTCGATGCGCGGCGTGGCGGCCGCCGCCGGCATGTATTTTTATTTTAATTTCATGATATCTTTTGAATGGCACGTCCGATTTCAATAATTAAAAAAGTAATCATCTTAAATTCCAGGTCTTGAATATTAAATTATTTATTCGGGTAAAAATGTATAAATGGTATGGATAACACGGTCTGATTTTGATCGGCATATCTATTAATTTGGTAAATGTAAAAAAGTAGTTATAGCGACGCAACTACAATAGTTAGGCATATGCTCTCGAAAGAAAGACATTTTACGGCAAATTTTTTTACACCTCCCGTCGCTTTTCATAGAAATTTCTAAAGATTTCTATAGTAATCTAGTACTAAATATAGCCTATGTTACTCAGTGATAATGCAGCTTTCTAATGAAAAAAAAAAGAATTATTAAAATCGGTCCAGAACGGTTTAACCGTTACATACAAAAATACAAATCTTTCCTCTTTATAATATTAGTATAGATTGGGCGCAAAGGGCCGTCCGAACCGGCCGTCAAAAAGAGCAAGCCGGTGAATTCACTCGAACGCAAAACACAACATTATTCCGTGCGCCTTGCTGGAGCTTTGCACATTTTGCTAGATCCGGTCGAGGCTTCAGGGCTTAGCTTTTCATGAAAGGTTTATTCACTAACGTGGGCTACGTCAGGTCGTTTGTCCTATGTTAACATTTAGCTCTTAGAACTAAGTTTTGGTCGTATTAGTTCATACCGCGGTATATAATGAGAGATATAGCAGAAGTAATTACTGCACCGGAAAGCCGACACGATTAAGCTGGCTCCAGGTGAAACGAGTGTGTTGTTTAGCCATTACACGAATGAGCCGAACGCGTCCGTGCCGATAAGATAATGCTTGCGCTCCACTAGTGAGAGTTGGATGGGGATACTATTAAAAGATTCTTACTTTGAGGTGTCAGGTATGTCTTAAGTGAAAAACCACCGACCTCCTATATAAACTAAGTTAAGCCGAAACGCATTCAAAGGAATAATAAATAACAGTTTAAGCACTTTTAGGGTAAAAACGAATCCTTGGCTTTTGGCGTATTTCGGCGACGCTTTTATAAAGGATCTGGAGCTCTCATTCTCCCCTCGACGGTTAAAGCGCTTTGCCAGAATGCACGTATTACACGTCACCTACTATACCTTCTTGCTCATAAAGCAACAAACTGTTATGGTTCTCTAAATATAAGATTCGGAACGCGAATTTGTTAGATTTTTCAATTTGGCGGCGACTAGAGGTCGACGCAATATAAAAGGGAAGGCCGAATTTACGGTTTACTTTACGGTTCTGCCAGCCAGTAACTGGTAACACTGAGATACGACGACATCCACTGAATATTACAACTCTTTTTGTAAACTGTTAAGTAAAAGTCTCGCAAAATCGAAAAACTTTCATATCTTTTCTTTTAAATGAAGAGTCCAATGATGCGCTCGTAGCTCCGCTTCGTAGCGGCGTAGACGCGAGGCGACGTCGCTAAATAAGCGAAGGCTCGTAAGCCGCAGCGATTCGCCGTGTCCTGTCGTGCAGCGAGTACACACGCTCAGTGGCCATTTGCATATTCATTAGAAGGTTCAACGTCGGTGGAAATTTGCATAGATTGCGCATTCCTCAGCCGTACTCGCGCTGCTCACACGCCTCTCTACGAGTATAGGAAGAGATGACTTATTATAGCACCACGATCGCTCGCTTTCCAGGAGTGGAGTGATCGTTTTCTTTCCAAACGCTCGGTTGCGACGTAGAAACTTTCCCGGATAAATGTTGGATGCGGCCGCGGTTCAGGTAAAGGGGCTATTAGCTGGAGACTCAATAAGTGGAATAAAACAGTAATAGGGAGTATCGGAATACTGCAGTGCGGTGTGCGGTGTGCATCGCTGACGCATTCGATCGGAAGTGAGTTTGCGACAGCGGTGCGATGCCGGCTTCGGCTCTTCGCTCGGTGCGATAACTGTATTCTACTTTAATTTTACTTCGATACTTATCGGTTGCGCTTTCCAGCGTTTAAAAGTTGCCTTCCATTACGGCCGCAAAGGGTCCACGTGAAAAACTGTTTTGCCTCTTTCGTGGAAGGTATGAAAAAGGATACAAGCGAGAACAAAGAGTCGGTAATAAAGTGGAGTGGCCTTTAAAAAGTACATTTAATCTAACATTAATATTCAAACGATACTCGGGTGGAGAGATTCTTCCGTCGAGTGGCTTACGTAACACGAGGGCCACTTAAATTAAAGCCTTAAGTTTTCCAACCCGCGGTCGAGACGTCGGGTTTGTGAGTTTAATGCTTTTTCGAATGGCGATCGATCTTCATTTATAACGGCGCGATCTTTATCGTTACTCTAACCCTACAGCGAAGAACGTCTGCTCGCGGGAACTTTGCACTTACGGAATATTACTTAACGAAGAAAATATCTCGAGAACAACAGTAACGCGTAACAAAGATTGACGTATCTCAATCATCTATCTAGTGCACTATTATTCTCGAGAGAGGAAGACAAAAAGTGGAAAGTGGGAGCGGGCGGCGGGTTTTGCTTGGCCTGACAAGGAAAAGGCGGAGCGAAGACGAAGCCGACGAATTTAGGTCGGGTTCTTGCCGGTGATGGGGTATTAGGAACTATCGCGGGATAGATCGACGGCGCGAGGAACAATAGACGAATCTTTTTTGTATCGGCTGACGAGCGGAAATGAATAATTCCGGCGTTCTACATATTCGCGGCGCAATGAAATCTCACCGGAACAATGCTCTGCAGCGGCTCAAGCGGCGAAGTGTTGAGCGTATTTTTATCCAAATGGCGAGTTGGCGATACCCTGGTCTAGCTACGCCAGGTCTAACCAGGAAAGTTACAGTATTCACATTGACATTCATACTTGTAATTACTCCATACCAATACGAGCCACTTAATGTGTACAGTGGGAGTTGTAAAAATATCGAGAAAAGTGTAAGCGTAAAACACTCCAAATATACGTGTATCGCGAAGTTGGAACAGTATGGCTACCGTAGCTCGTAGAGTTCCGAAAATAAATACAAACTTCTCCGAGTAAGATATCGTATATTACCTCATATAAAACTTCTCGGCCGTTTAGACATGTCGAGGTGCCCTCTTTCGGGTTCTTTATACATTTTCTTCAACCTGCTCTCTACTTCAGACTGTTTTGTACTTTACACTTTCAAACCGAAGAAAATAAGCAAAACGACGAGTCTGTTGAAACGATTTCATTACAACAATCCGTACATTTACCCTTTAACGACGTACGTATTTAATCTAGCGGCAGTTCTGCGGCTAACGCCAACTTATTACACGACTTCCTACGAGATAGAAGCCGAAAAGAGAGTTTATATTAAAAACGTTCATATCTTGAAGGTTCTTTTCAGGTTAAGCCGAGCGTAACGTCGGCAACTCGCCCCGCCGTTTATTCACCGTTTACCAAATCATTTCTAATTTATTGACTCGGTCCCTATATTAAAGAATGACGTTAAACCGTTCGTAGCATATCTTTTTTGCCAATTGTACTTTTGTTGAAAGCGCTGACGTAATCAATGCGGAGAGCGTCGCTTCGCATTGATAATGTGCCGCGGAGACAGCCAAAAAGGACTTCCGAGCGCCCGTCGTTTGCGCCCGACGCTCTGAATGCGCGTTATCTACGTAACGGCCCGCCCGATACGCGCCAGAAACTATTCAGCCTTTATCTCGGGCACCTGTTGACGAGCCCGACTCTCTACGGTTCAGACCTCTTTTGGAGCAAATTCGCCATCATAGGCGCGATAAGAGCTCTGCGGTCGTGTCGTATTTTCGGATGAAGTTTTAAAACTCGATGTGTCCCCGCGCTCCCCTTCATTCGATCCGGAAAACAAGACGAAAAAGTTGACTCAAACAGCACAATTATTTGAAGGCGTTCGACCTTATAAAGAGCAAAGCGTCTCTTTCGCAGCTTCGATGTCCCAGAGAGCTATAATAGTCATTATTATAAACAGAAGATGAGTTTGCAAATCGCCCGAATCGAAGCTGTGGCTCCCCTTTGTCTGATGCTGGTCGACTTTCGTTTTTTTGCGCACTCCGTTCCGACAATGAATTTCGCGGAGAAATTAATTAGGGACCACGGGAAATTTATCGTCCTATTAAGAACAATAAATTACTATTGTGCTGCCGTTCCGAGGGCCCTAAACGCTCGTGAAAGGTTGTCGTCGACGTCTTAAGACGTACAAATGACTGGTATTTAATTTAGTACAAGAAGAGGCAACGGCTGTAAAGTAAATTCTATTTATATCTAGATGACCAATATTGGCTCAATATAGACGGTTATTCCGCGGGCGCTGCAACACTGACACCTAGGCGCTCTTTTGTTTAATATATCGTTTGGAATGTAATTACACGGGAGAAGCGTACCGCCCTTCCTTTATGTCGCGGAAAATGAAAGAGCGCTATTTGATTTTTCGATCGCCACAGACCAAAGTCAAACGAGCTACTTCAATCGATGTCGAAGGAATAAAATAAATCGTCCGAGTTCCACTGTACGTGACTAGCTCACAATGAAATGGCTTTGGAGCAATAAAAAGCGAGGAGATACTGTGATCGTTAGCGTCTGGACCGTTTACCGGTGCAGGTGGACTAGGCTCGCGCTTCAAAGTGTGCGATGCGAAGACGGTGCTAAATATTATGTAAATACTGACAGAATAAAAATGGACAAGTGGCTTTTCATAGAAAACAAGGTTTTGTATATTGTTATTACTAAGAGGTAAGTCGTAGTCATGGTTGAACTAGCCACGGAGCCTACGCTACAAGTTTCATAGCTTTAAATTCGCAAACTATACACTTTCGGCCGTAGAGCATCGCCGAACTAAATTCTTTCAAGAAATTCAATATAGACATTAAGAGATCGATAGCGAATTGCGATCGTTCCCCAGTTTCGTATTTATTGCCTAAGACCTTTTACTGGTTAGATATACGCGACTTCGGACAGATGGAAAAGTCGGACTGAATATGGAAATAATTTGACGTAACACTTGTAGTGCACGCTTCTTAGTACCTTAAATAAAAGTAAATTATGATTACTTGACATGAGCGTTTGAAAAAGTATTGTACGTAGAGACACAGATATATCACTATCACCGCATTTAGAACAGTTTAATAAATTCTTCCGGACGTCAAGTTCGTTTCTGAGTCTTTCATCTCTCGTCGAGAAGACGCTCTCCGAGTACACTCATGCCGAAGCGCTTAATAAAACAGTATCTCATTTATGGCACATTTGCAATTCATGAGGCAAAATGGCCGTGGCGGAAGACAACCCCCGCATTGTCAAATTAAACTGCTACACTAGGCTAGTTCCAGTGGAAGCTGCCATCGGAAGGTGGAAAAAATTCGATTCGAGCACAGGTATATATAAAACGAATGTTTTGTAGCGGTATTTCAGCGCATTTTCGAGCTGGAACGTAATCGCTCCGGCTGCGCGCGAGAATTTAACGAAGGCTACTCACATGTAGAAAACCGAAAAGTTGGTGCTAATTAGCATTCCCAGATATTTATAAGTATAGTAAAGGAATATATGAGATTGGTTAAAACAAACGCAACGTTTTATTTAAGTTTATACTGGCTTTCAAGGATACCCCATTATACGAACGAAATGTAGGTTTCGCGCTTACCAAAGTCGTATCCAACTCAGAGCTATATAACGTTTAGGTAAGACTTATTATTTGAAATAGATTTTGGAAGTTTAATTATGTACTCTAGTTGTTGAGCATCTTATAAATAAATATAATATTACTTTAGTAGATGGCTTTCAACAACTTTTCTAGGCAATTCCTTAAAGCTGCCTCCCAAAGGACTACAAAACTTTACTGCCCCTAATAAATAAATGTTTTACCTTTAGTTTATTAGACATAAAGCTGCCGTGCTGAAGAAGAAGGAAGACAATTCTACCCCGTATAAAGGTCGAGTTGTTATTTATTTTAGACTAATTATAAGCGCCTAGCACTTACTGTGTATATTTCATTTTGTCTACTTAATTTTAGTTATATTTCATTTTGTCTAGTTAATTTTGTTACTAACCCAACTAACAAACATTAGATTTAATTAATTTTAAGAAATGTATGGATTTATGGTCTGACAAATAAATTATTATTATTATAATTGCCTCGCTTCCGGTACAATCACTGTAGTTTGCATAAAGTCAGGTGACAAATGATGTTATAGAATTCTCCTCCTCATCCCAATTTGCACAGGAATGAAGAAGAACAAACCCGACAGCTCTTACGTCGACAGCGGAGGCCTTCGCGAATACTCGCTTAAAATCTCACGTCAGAGAAACCACTAGAACTCATATATAACAGCTGTATATTTTCAAATGTAATCAGATGCTTGTCGGGCGCCCTGCCAGATGCCGAACGCTGCCTACAGTCTACACGTTACGTAATATTGTGAGAGTCAGTAACGAGAGAACACAGCGGAGCGACCGCTATTTTTTGTCACGCGATGCAGGCGCCACTTTCGTAGCAGTCATGAAAGTGTCGCTTTATCTGTGTATTGAATGGTATCGGCTGAACTAACATTCGATCAAAATCATCACACGCGTGGAGAGGAAGTCAATTCCATAAATAGACTTATGTACGTAGACGGAGCGACTCGAGCGGATGTAAATATTGCGAGTCGGTATCGCCTTCGCCACTCCGATGCACTCGACACTCGAGTCCCTCGAAGCCTCGATATTTATCCACGGAAATCGTACACGACTGTACAGAATACTTACATCGGCGAAAACAAGTACAAATAGAATTTAATTTTTAAATATAATCTCAAGCAAATGGTTGCAGATATTAATTGGAAAACTTGGCGAGACACGAACTACGGGAGTCGGGCCTCATCAAGTTCAGCTGACAATAATGCCATGAATCTGGGACACCAACTCGGTACACGGAATGTTTCACTACAGTGTCTGTGCGCTTACGTAGTTTAGAAAACGGTCTGTATTTAACAATTATAATATAAAATAATTGCATGCCGACGTGCACGAGACGTTGAAACAACTAATTGTTATTTATAGATTGTGTCAGGCATTCGGCCATTATACCGGCGACAAAGCGCCCTTTGTGCCGAGCGAGGAGCAACTTGGAACAATAGCTAGGATGAGAATCCGCACGTGACCGCCCGTCGCCTCTCCGGGGATTCGGGGCCACGCCGAACGTGCCCATACTGCTCGTCGTACGTGGATTCGTTCGCCACTTTGAGAAATTAAACGACAAACTACGGAAAATGTTGACTATAACGTAGGATCCACTACAATTGTCCGAAATGTATGATAATGCGTATAAATGTCACGATGGCGAGCGTTCACTGGGTTTCGTCCGAAGCTTGGCGCCGAGCCAAAGGACAGCCGGGTAAGCACCCACCCTGTCGTGTCGTGTTTATGTTGGAGATTTATGGGCTCGACTAAGGCAGCTCCACGAGTATACATACGTAACAGGCTATAAAACGAAACGTGCGAATTATCTCTATGTCATAATCGCTGTTCTTAACTTGCATCTTCTTTAGAAAATAATATCGTTACTTCTTTTCCGAGTTTATCTTGGCGCCGATCCAAAGGATTAGGCGGAGAAGGAACAGATTCATACATACGTTGAGCTGTAGATATACATCGTATAAAAACCCCCAAGGTACCTCGATCGGGGCGAATACAATTTGTACTATATTTCATAGCATTATTCAAAAACAAAGTATTACTTTAGCCTATTAAATTAGTAAAAAATGTATACAAAAAAAGCAATTTAAAATAGACAAAAGCCCCAACACATAGAGAGGCTTAATTGAAAAAGTCAAAAGTAACAAAAAGTAGGCTAACACCCTTTGTCCACACTTCCACAGCTTTTAATACACAAACGAACCGAATGAGGCATTCGCTCCGATACGTTTTGCATCTCATCGTTAGTACTGTCGTGTCTTCGACTGGAATGAGACAGTCGAAGATATTCATACATAGCCTAGACAAAAAGAAGACCAAAAACCTGATGAGATTAACGAGAGCGAACATCCGACTCATCGTAGAAATCATAACAGGACATTGCCGTCTAAACAGACATCTTACAATGATAGGAATAGGCAGCGACCCCTTATGTCCGGAGTGCAGAAAAAGTGAGGAAACAAGCATCCATCTACTCACTGAATGCTCTGCATACTCGAGGCTAAGACAAATGCATATGGGCTCGGATGAAGTCACAGTAGAAGACATTAAAGAACTACAGATGGAAAAAATAATAAGATTCTGCAAGCAAACCGGAAGGTTTGAAGGGGACACGGGTAGAGTTGGATGACCCAAAACCTCCACAAGGTGGAAATGGGGAAATGGGTGAAATGGTCGGCTGATGACGTGGACTGATCACCCGTCCTACCACAGGTGTCCCCGAAAGAAAATAATAATAATAATAATAGTACTGTCGTAGTGTGGCTTTCAACTGTTAAAAAACTTGATTGATAAACCCAATTTCAGTAAAATGTATATTTGTGCGAGATTTCTATGCCGTTTACAAAAATTATAGTCATTTCAAAGTCACCGTCCATTGCCACATCTGTCCGCGAGGCGTACACTGTGGCGCTGCCCTTATAAATTCGTTCTGCCCGTCTGACCTAGATTCTTTATACATTTCGCCAGATATGGAGATGAAATTTCGTCGGCTGATGGATGTTCCGACGCCGCTCTCTTCAAAAATGCTTAAAACTTACTCTTGTCGTTCGTGTTGTATAGCAAAGAGTATGAAGCACAAAGTTACCGACTCAACTTATGGATTTAAGAATAAAACACTCCTTTACTCTTTAATTTTCGAATCTAAGTACTGCACTAAGAGCTTCACTACGGAAACATTTCCAGCGTTTAACATAAGCTCTAAGTCGCGACGACGCCGACCCGCTATATATTTATTATCCGCACCCGACTTTTCCCTTTCCGAAGTTCGAATCTAAGTTACTTGTATTGTCTTTCGAATCAGTAAAAGTTCTGATTCCTCATATGACAATAAACAATTTGTCGAAAATATAAACATATAGGACGCGTATTAAATGTATAACTTATCGACAAGTGATTCCGCGCTAGCATCGCCTAGGCAAGCTCCGCTGTCAATCGGCGACACTCAATGTGACTCAATTCGATGTAAGCGTAATATTTCAACGATCAACTCGCAGTCGCACGAGTCGCGACTGAATTATACGAAAAATTGACTCGCATCCCGTTTTATTCCCCGGGGATTAGCTTTTTGATTGGGCACAATTTATTCGTCGTGCAATTATTTATTTACATACGATACGTTATCAAAAAATGTGAGATACTTATAGTAGTACTATCCTTACTAATATTATAAATGCGAAAGTAACTCTGTGTGTCTGTTACTCTTTCAAGCCAAAACTACTGAACGGATTTGAATGAAATTTGGTACACAGATGGTGTGAAAGTACGTAGGCTACTTTTTATTGCAAAAAGGGGGTGTAAGGGGTTCAAGGAGGGGGGGGGATGAAAGTTTGTATGGAATTTCGTGGTTTTTGAAGCTAGAACAATGAAACTTTTTTCTTTGGCTTTTTGGGAATAGGAGTGGGAGTGGGAGTTAGCGAGAGTGTTGCGGCAAAGTAGCACTTACAACATAGATTGGCTGCGACAAATAAGCCATTACATAAATAAATAAACAGCCTAAATAATTAAAAATTCTACCCCAAGTCACTATTTCAGGCAAACGAAGTCGCGGGCACAACTAGTAATAAATAAAAAAGGTTACATTATGATGAAGGTATTACATGTACGGCCGGATGGGACACCTGCGACGTGTCCTACAAATGACACGGCTATTAGATGCGATATGTAAACTGGAACAACTTGGGTCCAGTCCAACTGTGACGCTGAGCCGTATAGAGAGGTGTTCGAGATGTGCATAACATGTGCAAATCATAACGATTGGAGGGCTAAAAACTTTGTAATTACAACTCGACACAGTCTATGCGAATTGTTCGTTGGAAGGCGCTGGTCTCAGAACATTATTCATTTTGAAGAGTTGCCGTTGTGGGCGCTTTCCTTTAATGTTCACCGCAATTCGATTATAGAGTGGCCGGAGCTAAGGAAAACAAACGGGCGGGATATGAGGACGCTCGAGCGAGCCGGCTCATATGCGAGAGATTGTTAGACAATATTGTCTCGCATACACTCCACTCGGCCAAGAAGAATATTCAATTACGACGCAGCCTCGCGGCGGCTGCAAATAAAGCGTCGACTCGTTTTATCTCCGACGACCTTTGCGCGCTCTTAGCGAAGTGAATTTAGCTCTCGGCGAGATTTCGGACCGTAATGAGAGCCGTTTAGTCGAATTTCTTAACAAATAGATAATTTGTTACTTCAATGAATAGTCCCTCGTGCTTGTGACGATAATACTTTTTCTTAGCAGCATTTAAACTATCGTCGAGTACGCCGTCTGAGGATACGTAAATTTAGTTCGTGACTAATTGTGAAAAGGCTCGGGAAGAACGGCAGAAATAATGTCACCAAAATACTAATTGTGTTACATCGGGTGGGGTCACTCGATGCAAAGTAAAACACTCCAGCCATAGATGATGCGCCGTCGACCCATTTTGGCTATAGATATTCGGAAATCAAGAGCCTAACAAAAACGCGAATAATATTCACCATCATGTTGGAGTCGGTTATTACCCGGCCATATTCCTTTCATTGACGAAATGATAAAGTCAAATGTCGCTCTCGCGGACTCCGCAGTATCTTTGGGGCGTATAATAATTAGGCTCAGTCAAATATCGCCCATTAATTAAACCTTATTAGAAAAGTAAAATCGTCGGCTCTGAGAGATAAGAAAGTTAGTATCGAAACCTTTCCTAATGAAAATAACAATTCGAAAAGTAATTTCTATTTCCCCGAATGAAGTGTCGATTCCATCGACCCGGGGTCTCCTATTCGAATGTAAATTGAAAAGCCTCTCCTGAAAGTTGAAATTTACGCGATAGCCGCGTTTCGGGACAAAACGATATTTACTTTGAAACCTAGTCCGGGAATTTTAGGGTGCAGATTCGCGCTCGAGCTCGAGATGACTTGTTGCTAAGTTATCTGGAGATCGGTATCTCAGGACGTTTCATAGCTTTAAAATATTGTTCGGGTTTCGAATGGCGAGGCATTCCCCGCTGCACCGGAGTTGTTATCTGCGTATTTACCTCCGTTCGATGATTGTGTGAACGCTCTTCTCTATACAGCGTACAAAACATCGCGCTTATGACCAGAGATGCGGCGCCATTGGATAAAGGTTGTGCGTGAAGAGGAAAGCCTTTATATTAAAAACGAATTTAAATACGAACAGGAACGAACGAGTCTGCGCGAGTGAATGAAAAACAACCGACGTCCTCGTACTTCACAATTATATAAAAACACTCTGATATAGTTTAGTGCATCTCCATATTATACATTATGTGCTAGTTAGGGCATTCGTTCAATGCCTGCAGCGTGGCTGCAGGACCGTCCACTGATTCCTAATACTAACTCGGATAAAAACACGCCATTAGGTCTGGCATATTATTGTATTTTGACGCTAAA